>PVIC010012430.1:0-28729 GCA_004025085.1 Thryonomys swinderianus
ACATATAATGCTGGGTGTGGAGACACGCCCACCAACAATCAACACCGCATACCACAATGCCGGACGTGGTGGCTCACGCCTGTAATCCCAGCACTCGGGAGGCAGAGACAGGAGGATTGCTGAGTTTGCGGCGGCTTTCCTGGGCTACATAGTGAGCTCAGGGCCAGCCTGAACTACAAAGCGAGACCCTGTCTCAAAAAGCAAAAAAAAAAAAAAAATCTTATTTTTACAGAGCTATTTTAACCTCACAGTTATATTCTGAGAACATAGGACTGTTGATCCCTAGTTGCCATGGGTCCTTGTTATACCAGTAATGGAAATTGAAGCCTAAAGCACAAATTTTGGTCTTTGATGGTACACACTTGAGGGCACACTGTCACGAAGAGAACTGGACCTGCCCCACATAAAAGCAGAGGATCAGCTTATAAGGATCAGCTGGAGGGGGACTGGGGTCCTGACCAGTGTTCTCTTAGTCCTGGTTTCATAGCTGTGGAGGAATCCTCATGGCTTATGTAACAGTCTGTTCTTATAAAATAATGGTCTCTGGTGGTTTCAATCTCTTAAGGCTGTTTCTCCTGGGACCTAGGTGACTACCAGTTTAGGACAATGGCCAGAGACTTCTAGGGCCCAGGCTAGGAGTTGGACGTTGTAAAGAAAAGTTGGTGATTAGATGTCCTTCTGAATCCTGGAGATTACTTGTTACTCTTATTTTGGTGTCTTCCATCTTTAAGGGGAATAAGATATGCCAGGTAAATTTTGTTCTGCCAGCTTTTGGCATTCTCTAAAGGACTAGCAACCTATAAGGAGAGCTGAGAAGAATTTGACTTGGTTCTACTTCTACTCATTCGTCAAGCATTTTGGGCCCAAGTAAAGTCATGGGTTTTAGCAAAAACTGCTCCCAAGGCCCTTATTGGTTCAGAAAAAAACAAACTGTGTTTTTAATGAGTAACACATTAAAGGGCCAGGTATTTCTTTGTGTTCCCCCACCTCTGGTGGACCCTGACTATATCATGGCTATGGTAAGACTATAGGTGTGTGCTACTATGTCCAAATAATGTACAAAATCTAAATGTATAAATTCCTAAATACTCTTGAAAGACATAAAACATGAATGTGTAGAAGAACATTTTTGTCTCTCATTTATACTTAATATGCCAATTTAAATTTGACTAAGTCCTAATGGTTTTGCTATTAATTGTGGAGGTTGAGGGCATGGTCAAATGATTCTTAAATCCATCTGTCCAAAGAAGTGTCAGAATGGCCAGAAAGAGTCTGAAAAGAAGCTACAAACTAGGGCTCAATGACTCTGAAATGGTGCTACTAATATTCTAAGGAAAAATTATTTTTGTTGTAGAATTCTCTGTCCAGCCAAACAGTTAAACAAGTAGGATGAGGAAAGAGAAATTGTGGCGTATGAATGGGTGCAGAAAATATTTCCTTAAATGCATCCTTTCTTGAGAGGGAGTCCTAAGAATATTCTCCAACTGAGACAAGAGTATAATAAAAAAAGAATTGATATGAGGTTCTGGAAGGCTGTTAACCTAAAGGATTTTATTGAATGATAATATGAAAACGAACTTAAGGGTAGAAACAAATGGTGCTGGGAAAATTGGCTATCTACATGCTGAACATTGAATCTAGACTCATGTCTCTCACTACGTATTAAACTAAAACCAAAATGGATCAAAGGTCTAAATATTAGAACAGAAACATTTAATCTGCTGAAAGACAAAATAGGTCTTGAAGACAGGTGTCGGCAAAGGCTTTCTGAACAGAACTCTAGTTGCACATTAAATAATAACAAGAATCAACAAATAGGATCGTATCAAATTTAAAAAGCTTCTGCACAGTGAAGGATACTACCAAGAGAGTGCAGAGACAACCTATGGAACAGGAAAATTTTTCCCAACCTCTCCTCAAAGGACTATATGTATGATATATAAAGAACTTAAAAAGAAAAAAAAAAACAAAGACCTGGTCGAAAAATGAACATCCAGACCTGTAATCCCACCAGTCACAAGACTGAGGCAGAAGGATTGCTATGAGTTCAAGGTCAGCCCAGGCTACATAGTGAGTTCAGCCTGAACTACATAGTGCGACAAAAAAACAAGGGAGAGAGTATATCTGAAACAAAGAGACACTTCGTAGATAAAGATGTACAAATGGCCCATAAATACATGAAAAAATATTCAATGTTGCTGGCCATTTGAGAAATGCTAATTAAAACAAAATCTCACTACAAAAAAAAATGACTGCCTTCAAGAAGTCAAACAATAACAAATACTATGGAGACTATGAGGAAAAAAGGAACCTTCTCCTTTGTTGGGGGGCATGTAAACTGCTACAACCACCATAGAAATCAATGTGGACAGAAAACTAAAACTAGAAATATCATTTGACCCATCTATTCTCCTTCTAAATACCTTCCCAAAAGAGTTAAAGGTGTCATCCACAGTGATATCTGCACACCATGTTTATAGCAGCAGAATTCATAATAACAAATCTTGGAGGCAGAGTCTATCAACAGATAAATAGATAAAGTGTATGTATATGCAATGGAGTATTACTCTGTGGTAAAGAAGGATAAACTTGAATTGTCGCTAGGAAAATGGATCCACCTTGAGACCATAATGTTGAATGAAGTAAATCAGTTCCACAAGCTTAAATATCATGTAATTTCTCTTTTTTAATTGTGAAATAGGTACATTTTATATATACATCATGATCACACTCAATATTGAGAGTTTGTACAAGTGTATGACATGACTTAATTCTCATTTTTTATCATTTCCCTATCCACCCCCTATATAAACTTTGTTTCCCCTTTTTTCTTATCATCACAATTTTTTCTTTTCCCTCATTACCACTACCCCCCATTTCCCTTAAAATATTTTCTATTTTACAATGTCTATCGTATATTCTAAAACTCATTTATATTTTTCAGTTTCTCATACCAGAGAAAAGATAAGGTTTTACACATCTGCGACCTATTTATTTCATTTATGAGTATGTCCTCAAGGGATATCCATTTGATCATGTAATTTCTCTTGTATGAGAAAACATAAAGTATAAAGTAAAAGATATTAGAAAAAAGAGAGAGGAAAAAACAGTTGATATAACCCAACATGGACAATCTATCTAAAAGTGTAACTTGATTTAGTATAATTATCTTATATATTTTATATATATATTTTTAGTCATCAGTCTTGGTAGTTAATCTGTATATATGATAATTAACTTTATAAGGATGTATAAATAAATTAATCTAATGCTGGCAAAGAAAAGATGGGTGGAAGGGAAGAGGGGAAAAAAAGAACTGAGATGTATTACAAATTCACTATGGTGAATATATAATCATTATGCATTGTGAACATGTTCCAGTAGGATTTTTTTTTTTTTGAGACAGGGTCTCACTTTGTAGTTCAGGCTGGCTCTGAGCTCACTATGTAGTCCAGGCAAGCCTAGAACTCAGCACTCCTCCTGTCTCTGCCTCCTGAGTGCTGGAATTATAGGTGTGAGTCACCACGCCCCGCCCGATAGGATTTTTTTTTTTTTTAAGACAAGGTCTCACTTTGTAGTTCAGGCTGGCCCTAAGCTCACTATATAGCTCAGACAAGCCTCGAACTCAGCAGTCCTCCTGCCTCTGCCTCCCAAGTCCTGGGATTACAGGCTTGAGCTACCGAGCCAAGTCAGGCATTTGTAGTATGTGGTACTGATTGCTGGTGGGCGTGATTCACCACACCTGCTATTGTTGTATGTGGTTACCAGGGAGTGAACCAGGGACCTTATGCTTGCTAGGCAGGCACTGGAACCACTGAGCCAAATCTCCGGCCTCAAATTAGAATTTTTAAAAGAGCTTGAGGGTAGGAAAAAGGTGCTTAAAAATGGGAAGCTATGTGCCGGGCGTGGTGGCTCATGCCTGTCATCCCAGCACTTGGGAGGCAGAGGCAGGAGGATTGCTGAGTTCGAGGCTTGCCTGGGCTACATAGTGAGCTCAGGGCTAGTCTGAACTGCAAAGTGAGACCCTGTTTCAAAAAAAAAGAAAAAATGGGAAGCTATGAAGGAAGCCACTGTCTTCTCATTAGAACAGGAACTCTGTGGGCCAAAAGAACAATATTACAAATGTAATGTAATAGCTTCCCTTATGACTATATAGAGTGGGCAGAGGTCTTACTACCTAAGTCCTGCTTGGGAGGAAGTTAGATAAAGTCTCCATTTTAGAAATCAAGTAGTGTTGTAAGCATATTACAGAGATACTGAGATAATGACCAGAAGAAATAAAAAGAAATTAAAAATTAATTCTCTCAAGGACCAGGATTGAGGAGACCAAAAGATTTTCATTTGATTGTATTTAACTCTGTGTGTGTGTATAGATTTGATAGTTTTCTTCGATACCGCACCATGATTCAACCACTTTCTTACACAACATGAATATGAATGTCATAAATCTTGACAAAGCAAAAGAACCAAAAATTTATCTTTGAAGTTGAGCATGGTGGCACATGCATATAATCTCAGCATTCAGGAGCTTGAGGCAGGATTTCTGTGAGTTCAAGGCCAATCTAAACTGCTTAGCAAGACTCCATCTCAAAAAATATTCTAAAAATTATTTCTGATAGGTGCCAGTAATGTTATTTTCAGTGACAGTTGTAGCCCACTGATATTTTTTTCCTTAAACTGAGACCATTGTTTGCATAATTATTACTTGTGTTATACTACAGTAAGTTCCTGACTTACAAATGAGTTCCATCCCAGGAGAAACGTTTGTAAATCATATTTGTTCAGATCCAACAAAGTGAGTCTTATTATATTTGTGAAAGTTTGGAACATGAATGTTCATGGGTCAACAACTTACTATAATAGAAAATCTAAACCGGGGATTTAGCTCAAGTGGTACCGCACCTACCTTGGAAGCACAAGGACCTGAGTTCAATCCCCGGTACCACAAAAAAAAGAAAAAAGAAAGAAATTCTATTAGGGAGTGTTAGTTTAGTGTTCTTCAGTAGTAAAAGCTACTTTTTAAAGTTAATAACTCCAGTTTCTCTCTCTTCTTAATCTAGAAGAGGAATCTGTTATTGGCATTTGAAGCAGCGGAAAGTGTAGGCATCAAACCCAGCCTGGTAAGTTTTTTGTTTTGTATCTTCTTATTTTATTCTACTCATATTAAAAAGAACTTTATGTCATATACTAAGCAATTTCTTTCTTTCTTTCTTTCTTTCTTTCTTTTTTTTTTTTTTTTTGAGACAGAGTCTCACTTTGTAGTCAGGCTGGCCCTGAGCTCACTATGTAGCCCAGGCAAATCCTCCTATCTCTGCCTCCTGAGTGCTGGGATTACAGGTGTGAGCCACCATGCCTGGCATTGTGGTGTGTGGTACTGATTGCTGGTGGGCATGAGTCACCACACCCGGTATCTTTGTATGTGGTTACTAGGGATCAAACTCAGGACTTTGCGCTTTGCTAGGCAAGCACTGAGCTAAATCTCTGACCCACTAAACAATTTCTTATTAAACGCTGAAATCCAAGTGAAGCATGGTGAGGCATACCTGTAATTTCAGCATGTGGAAGGCTGAGGCAGAATTGCCTCAAGTTCAAGACCAAACTAGGTACATAGTGAGTTGAAGACCAGCCTGAAGTATATAATGAGAACCTGTCTAAAAAATAAAATTAAAAAAAAACACTGAAATTCATTTCCAGAAGACCTGTTACTTATGATTCCTATACAAAGTTATCCAGTTGGTATGATCACATATATATGAGTAGAGTCTTTCAGTTAGAATTCATTATGGATAAATTTCAGTTCTGGAAGTACAGTAAACTGAATTGAGTTGTTGCCTATAATCTCAGTATCCTGGGAGCTGAGGCCAGATAATTGCAAATTCAAGCCCAGCCTGGCCAACTTAGCAATTTAGGGAGACCCTGTCTCAAAATTTAAAAAAAAAAGAGTTGGGTATGTAGCTCAGTGAAAAGGTCCCAAGTTCAGTCCCAGTACTCCCAAAAAGAAAGGTTGGGAAGGGAGGAAGGAAGGAAGTCTGAGCTCCTGAGAAAGAACAAGAAATAATAAGAAGCCAGAAATTTAATAAGAAGTAAAGACTAGAGCCATAAAAGACCTTGGCACTTCCAGGAGTGGAAATGGATATGGTGGCATAAGGATCATTGTAAATAGATACCTAATAGACTCTAATGGCCTATAGTAGTGGTGGCAAATGTATGGCATGAGTATTATTGTGGGAGTTTTTGTTTTTCATTTTGGGGGAATTTTTAATGACAGGCTCTTACTATGTAGTTCAAACTGGCCTTGAACTCACTATATGTGTCATAGGCTAGCTTCTAATTTGTGATGTTCCTCCTATCTCAGCCAGTGCTAGGATTATACGCATGTGCCACCACATCCAGCCATTGTGTTTTTGTCTTTCTTAAATGAAAGATGTTACTATAGAGTTGTTTTTTCTAAACTAAAACCTCAATATTCAGGTTTAATTGCAGTGTTGGCACGTGGTAATCTGTGGCTTTTGGGTTACAGTTCTTTAGGTTCACGATTACTGGCCAAAAGGGTTTGTATAATACCCACACAGGAAACAGAGACAAGTACCTACACTCCCTTGGAGAGAGGATTAGAACTAAGACCTCTCCATAAAACCAAGGCGCACAGCATGAGGCGCTTCTTAGTGAAAATGGAAAATATTTCGACTACACCTACATTCAAAGAGGTAATAAAGGAGTTTGTATCTACCTTAGTTTTTTTTTGTTGTTGTTGTTGTTTTTTAACAGGGAAGGTTGTCAAAAAGTAGAAATCTCTTGATAGAAAAGAAAAGGTAGTTTTGAAGTCTAAATTTGTATCTGTGCTTCTTGGACCCAGAACTTACATTTGCTGATGCAGGAAGCTCCCAGTAGTACTATGGCCACTAGAAATATATTCACAAGCCAAAATTATAAACACCTCTCAAAATTAACATGAGTTAGCTAATAGATACAAGCCTGAGGATTATCTACCAGAACTGGAGATTTTAAAAAATGAGACCTTATATCAACTATGCTTGAACATACTAAAGAGATGAAAGGAGGAATAGAAGCCATAAGGAAAGAGTGTAGTACTGTGCCAAAAGAAAAACTTGGTAAAGAATCAAGTAAAGCTACTGGAAGTTAATGAGATGGGTTGCCAAACTGATTACAGTACTACAGGTTGAACCCAAATGTACTCTACCACTGATCTACATCTCTAGTCCTTTTTACATTTTATTTTGAGACATGGTCTTAGTAAGTGGTCCATGCTCAAACTTGCAGTTCTCCTGCCTCAGCCTCCCAAACAGCTGGAACTACAGGCTTGTGCCACTGCACCTGGCTGGTATGTCACTTTGTGTGTGTGATAAGTGGTCCAGAAGGAGTTTCCACATTGGTTCACCACTCAGTGTTGTAACCAAGAACTTGAAATGTCTCTTCTCTCCAAGCCGGTCTTTAATGTGTGGGTTTTCTGTCCCCATACTTCTTCCTGTGTAGTTGAGTGTGCCTGCCAAGCCCCAGACATCACTGCTACCTGCAAGACAGAAAGAGAGGGAAAGGAATAGAGCAGGTCTCTCTCACCTTTGTACTCTGATAAGGAGAACAAGCAGCTTCTGAGGGTTCGTCTAGCACATTGGCAGTGCTCTGTTACGTGACTGTCCCAGAAGCAGAGGTGTTTGAGGAAATAAATATGTATTATTTTTCAGCCTCTTTTAGTGTGAAGCAGGCAAAGAAGAGAGAGATGTTGGCCATGATGATTGGGTTAACCAGATAGTTTTAGAGCTTAAGATAACAAAAGAAAAGAAGGTGATGTATATTTCTCAAATTCAGTAGGAATACCAGAAAAAAAGGATAAAAAGAATGGAAGAAAGACAATACATGGAGTCTTGGTTCATAAACTTAATTTATTCCACAGTTCTGGAAAAGATGGCCATGTTCGTGTTTGTGCAGGAAAGATGGCCTGAGTTGTGTTCATCACCCAGTGTGCAGTTTGCAAACAAAATTCCAACCAACAGTTATAAAAAGATAACCCAGGAGAATATTGTGACTGTCAAAAACAGTCATCTCACAGAAGAGGGTTGTGAATGGCCAGTAAACTCGATTGATTGATTTGTTGATTGTAGTGCTGGAGATTGGACCCAGGGCTTCAGAAATGCTAGGCAAACTACCCCTGAGCTACACCCCCAACCAGACTGCTAAACATTTAAAGTGTTCAATTACATTAGTGATCCAGAAAAATCTAAGCTGAAATTGGGCTGGAGATTAGCTCAGTGGTTCCGGCGCCTACCTAGCAAGCACAAAGTCCCTGGTTTGATGCCCGGTAACCACATACAACAATTCCATGAGCAATCAGTACCGCATACCACAATGCTGGGCATGGGGGCTCACGCCTGTAACCCCAGCACTCGGGAGGCAGAGGCAGGAAGATTGCTGAGTTCAAGGCTTGCCTGGGCTACATAGTGAGCTCAGGGCCAGCCTGAACTATAAAGCAGGACCCTGTCTCAAAAAAAAAAAAAAAAATTCTAAGCTGAAATAATAGTGAAATACAGTTCTGTTACCCTCAGAGGATAACAGGAATTCAAGATATGAAAAAGTGAAAGTAAAGCTATCATAGAAATCTTAGTACTATGCCAAGGATTTAGCTCAGTGATGCCGTGCCTGCCTTGCAACCACAAGGTCCTAAGTTCAATCCTTGGTACCACAAAAAAAAGAAAGAATCTTAGCACTATGAACAATGTCATGTCAGTACAAATTTGAGACAATAGAGACATAATCAACACATGAAAATATTACATGTAAATAGTTCTCTAAGAAGGAAGTAGCACTTTAACCATTAAAGTTGAATTCATACTTTTATATGAATTCATACTGTGAGTTCATTGTATGAATTCATTGTATGAATTCAAGTTGAATTCATACTGTGTGGTTAAACACATAAAAACATATAATATCCCAGTAAGCCCAGTTCTATTAAATCCTTATGAAACAAATATTCCTATCATGTATGTGCAGAGAATTTAAAGAACGAGGGTCCTTACACATCTTACCACAGTTGAGAAACTGGGATTTTTATTTACACTCACTGGAAACAACAGAACAGCTAACAAGTACCAACTAGCCAGTCCAGAGTTTATGTAAGGATTGAAAGCATAATGAGAACTTGTAAATCCAAGAATGTGTTTTTTCCTTCTAATGTTATAATTAATAATATGCTTCTTTCATAACTTGCTATTTTTAAATTTTCATCTAATGTACTGTAGGAGTTGGTGATGGGAGTAAGAGTGAGATCATCATGTTGACCTCGCTGGCAGTGGCAGCATTTCATAAGGATAGTTGAGTTGCTGTGAACGAATGTGTTAACTAATCTCACAGGCTTTCAGGAATGCTTCTGAGCAATTCAGCCAGCTTATCCCATCAGCAAAATAGAAATTTCCTAATACTTAAATTTGCTTTTCTGTAACTTTTTTTCCTGGAGATGGAGCCTTGGGCTTTCACCATGCACTTTATCACTGAACAATACTCCTAACCCCGCTTTTCAGTATCTTGATGTGGATTTAAAAACATGCTGAATTACACTTGACACTTTTATACCCAGTTAGAAGTGACAACTATAATTCCATCTTTAATCAAGTTCTATTGTTAGTTTTTTTCAGGAAGTTATTTCGTGTGTGTGTGTGTGTGTGTGTGTGGATATAGATTATAAGTACATATAATATCTGGGTATATCCAGTTCAAAAGGATGAGTTTAAAGGAGGAGCTCTACAGTGTTCCCCACCTTTCAGAAAGTATGCCCTTTTAGCCATTGTGTAATGAGGCAGTTTGTTGTTTGATTGTAGTGCTGGGTGAGCAATCACACAGGTGAGCAATTCCTTACAGAAAGCATTGGGTAAGAGAGGACCTGGGGCAACAGTGTCATGACCACAGAATAGCCAGCAGTTCTGTCCTCCGGGATGATGTGTCTGTGACTTGGTAAGGGACACTGCTGCATTGCTCTTCTGTTCCCTGACAACTATGGCTCGCTCAGTAAGCCAGTGCCAGAACAGTCACTGTACGCAGACCAAGGGCTTCAGGGCCACAGTGGAGTATGCTCCTCAGAACTCGGGATTTCAGAATATTGAATGGCCCCTAGGCCTGATTGAGCCTGTGTTGTGGTATAAATGCTATCACTTGTATCTCAGTAGTTACTTCTGGCCTAATAATGCACACCAAAAAAAATTCCACTTTTTACAATTATATAAGAATCAAATTGGGCATTTCCCACGTATTGACCCACTAGAGCCTCTCAGGACTCATTTGAGGGAGAAGCACTGTGTGGATGGGACAGAGGTGCATGCAGTTCATAGAAGATCACGTGCCTGGTGAGTGGCAAAGGCAGATGTCAGAGCAAGGAAGGCTCACTCTAATGCCCATGCCCATAGCCACTCAGTGACCTGTGTCCATGACACCTTTCTGGGTTCTTAAAGCTCAATCTGTTCATGGTACTGTATCCACATATATCCACATTGCATTATAATTCATCAATTGTATAGCAAATCTTCACCCCTCTCCACCTCCATAAGAATGTGAGCTCCCGGGCCAGAGGGCTAGCTCAGTGGTTCCGGCGCCTGCTTCGCAAGCTCAAGGACCTGAGTTCGATCCTGGTAACCACATATAATGCTGGGCGTGGAGACACGCCCACCAACAATCAACACCGCATACCACAATGCTGGACGTGGTGGTGGTGGCTCACGCCTGTAATCCCAGCACTCGGGAGGCAGAGACAGGAGGATTACTGAGTTCACAGCAGCTTGCCTGGGCACCATAGTGAGCTCAGGGCCAGCCTGAACTACAAAGCGAGACCCTGTCTCCAAACAGAAAAAGAAAAAAAAAGAATGTGAGCTCCCAAGTATGAGAAGCCTCAACATTTTTCGCCCAGATGTCTTTTTAAAATATTTAATAAACCTTATTTTTAGTCAGTAATACCAATAATTTTTATTGTTTTGATTTGGTTTGGTTTGAGGGGTTTTTTTGGGTTTTTTTGTTTGTTTTGTTTTTGAGACAGGGCCTTGCTTTGTAGTTCAGGCTGGCCCTGAGCTCACTATGTAGCCCAGGCAAGCCTCGAACTCAGCAATCCTCCTGTCTCAGCCTCCCAAGTGCTGGGATTACAGGTGTGAGCCACCACGCCCGGCACTGTGGTGTGAGGTATTGATTGTTGGTGGGCGTGAGTCTCCACGCCCAGCATTGTATGTGGTTGCCAGGGATCAAACTCAGGACCTTGCGCTTGCGAGGCAGGCTCTGGAACCACTGAGCTAACCCTATGGCCCAAGGTTTGAGGTTTTTTTTAAGACAGGGTCTCGCTATATAGTTCAGGCTGGCCTTGAACTTACTATTGTAGCTGAGGCTGGCCTTGATCTCCCAACAGTCATCCTGCCTCATCCTCCTGAATGCTGGGATTACTGGCATCTGCCACCATGCCTGGCACTGTTTTTGTTGTGGTATAATACACATAAGATTTACCATTTTGGGCCAGAAATTTAGCTCAGTGGTTCCAGCCCCTGCCTTGCAAGCTCAAGGTCCTGAGTTTGATCCTGGTAACCACATACAACAATGCCGGGCATGGTGCCTCACGCCTGTAATCCCAGCAGCACTCGGGAGGCAGAGACAGGAGTATTGCTGAGTTCAAGGCTTGCCTGGGCTACATAATGAGCTCAGGGCCAGCCTGAACTACAAAAGTAAGACCCTGTCTCAAAAAAAAAAAAAAGATTTACCATTTTTATTTTTGAAGTACAGTCACATCATTGTGCGTCCATTACCATCTCCAGAACTCTTTTCATCTTGCAAAATTAAAGTTTGTGCCCTCTGAACATAAACTCTCCATTACCCACTCCCAACTCATCCCCATTCTATTTTCTCTCTTAAGAATTTCCTTATTCTCAGTGTGTCATATGAGTGATATTTGTCAGTGTTTGTCCTTGTGACTGGCCTACTGAATGGCATATGTCTTGATCTTGTTTCGTCCATATTGAACATGTTTTCCTTCCTTTTCAAGGCTGAGTATTACCCCACTGCATGTACAGATTACTTTGTTCTTCCACTCATCTGTTATGGACACTACAGTTGTTGTTCATGTTTTAGCCATTTTGAATAGCACTGTCATGAACAGAAATATACACATACTTTATCAAATTCATAAACACCAAGGTATTGAGAATATTCTTAGCCAATATTTTCCAAATCAAGTTCATTTGTATTCTGGCTAGCACTTTTTTCTTTTCCATTTTATTTATTCTCTTCAGCATTTTATCCTATTCCATCCCATGATATCAACACCAGACCAGATTGGATAATCATTTCTTTGTTTCAGAACTGATACACCTGTTGCAAAGGGTACTTTTTAGTTATCCAGAGTTGGCCCTTAAGATCAGATAAGTTTTCTTTGGACAGTAATAGCGTTTTCCTCCTTGTCAAATTCATGATTCACGAGACTAAAAGATACATATTGCAAGCTGTCAACACAGATTGGAAACCTGGATGGTGATTGTACATATTTGCTTTGTCATAATCCATTTAAATTATAAATTTATCTTGCATATTCTTTTGTGTGTATTTGTCATGTTTCACATGAAAAATGCTATTTGAAAAGGTTGGCAGCATATTTAACATCATGACGCATCCTGTAATTCCAGCAATTAGAAGACTGAGGCAGAAGGATTGTAAATTCAACAGCCCCAGTTTGGGCTATACAATAAATTTAACACTAGCCCAGACTATATAGTGAGACTCTGTCTCAAAAATAAAATGAAAAGGTGCTGGGGATTTAGCTCAGTGGTTCTGGTGTCTGCCTTGCAAGCACAAGGTCCCAAGTTTGATTGCCAGTAACCACATACCACAATGCCAGGCGTGGTAGCTCATACCTGTAATCCCAACACTCAGGAGGCAGAGGCAGGAGAATAGCTGTGAGTTCGAGGCTCGCCTGGGCTACATAGTAAGCTCAGGGCTAGTCTGAACTACAAAACAAGACCTTCTCTCAAAAAATAAAAAAATAATAATAAAAATAAAAATAGGGCCAGAGATTTAGCTCAGTGGTTCTGGTGCCTGCCTAGCAAACGAAGGGTCCTGAATTCAATCCTGGTAACCATATACAATAATACCGAGCCTGGTGACCACGCCTACCAGCAATCAGAACCACATACCACAGTACTGGGCGTGGTGACTCACACCTGTAATTCCAGCACTCGGGAGGCAGAGGCAGGAGGATTGCTGAGTTGGAGGTTTGCCTGGGCTACAATAGTGAGCTCAGGGCCAGCCTGAACTACAAAGTGAGGCCCTGTCTCAAAAAACAAACAAACAAACAAACAAAAAACTAAAAAGATTAGAAGCAGTTATAAATATCTAGAAAGATTCTGCATTCATTTTGTTTCACAAGTTTCTTTTCCTCCTTACCTTGTCCCCTTACCCGCTCAGGTGCTGGGGGTTGAACTCAGAATCTTCACACTGCCTATATCTAGCCTTTTTGTTTTTTCTTTTGTGACCATGTTTTGCTAAGTTGGTCACCAAATTAACAGGTTGTGCTCAAACCTGTGATCCTCCTGCCTCCTGTAACTCCTGCTGGAGTTACAGGTGTACACCACCTGACCCAGCTCTCTACAAATTTCTTTAAGTCGGTCTTTTTTTCATTATTGGAAAAAAGAAATCAAGCTAATTAAAGTGTTTTGGCCCATGTATCTTGAGTCTGACCTTTGCAAGAAAGATGTCTCCAGGTCCCAGCATCAAAGCATGTGTAAACAAAAAATCTAGTTCCTAACTCATTCAGTACCCAAATAAGTATATTGTATGTTTCAAGATAGATTTTAAAATACATAAAATAATGTATTTTTATAATTAATCTGTGAGGCTATATTTTTATCTAGATACACCAGATGCAAGAATTTCACCAAATCTACTCCTTTTTTTTTTTTTTAAGTGACTAAGGCAAGCAAAGCAAACATTCCCCTAAGAAAGGCCTGCCTTAGCATGAAGTAGAGGGAGAAAAGCATCCTCTGGGCTGGTTGCTACCTGGAGGCCCTGAGCATTACCTATTCAAAACGTGCCTCCAGCATAACTCCTGAGCTTTGGTAGTCCTGTGTGTTTGCTCTTTATTGCCTGCCAAATTATTAGGTAAATCAACAATTTTTAACAGAATTTATATCCACATTATAAAAGTTATCCCATAAATGGCATAAGCATTCTTACTGTAGTTGTTTTGGTTGTAGAGTTAAAATTAAGAGAGATCTTGTTGCTTTTGCATTCTCATCAGCATTCAATATTGTCATTTTGAAATTTTTAGCATACATACATACACACACACGCACACACAGAGAAACTAGCATCTCATTGTTTGAATTGATATTTCCCTGGTTGCATATAAATATTATCATACCATTTTCCAGCTATATATTGTTTTTGGCCAAGAGCCTGTTCAGATCTTTCAGTTATGTCTAAATCATATTGTTTTCCTATTATTTAATTTTAAGATTTCTTTGTATATTTTGTACACAAATCCTTTTTCAGATATATGACTTTCAGATATTTACTCTTGGTCTATAGCTTGACTTTTTTTTTTTAAAGAGAGGGTCTCAATATCTAGTTCAGGCTGGCCTTGGATTTACTTACATAGCTCAGGCTGGCCTTGAACTCATGATCATTCTCCTGCATTTTTTTCCTGAGTAGGATTACAGGGATGTACCACCATGCCTGGCCTAGTCTCATTCTTTCAATAGTCTCTTTCTCAGAGAAGTTTTAGGATTTGGGGGGGGGGGTGTTATTTTAGGGTTTTTGTTCTTTTTTTGAGACAGGGTCTCGTTTTATAGTTCAGGGTGGCCCTGAACTCAATGTGTAGCCCAAGTAAGCCTTGAACTCAGCAATCCTGTCTCTACCTCCCAAGTGCTGGGATTACAGACGTGAACCACCATTCCCAGCACTGTGGTATATGATACTGATTGCTGGTGGGTATGAGTCACTACGCTCAGTATTATTGTACATGGTTACCGGGTATCAAACCAAGGACCTTGCACTTGGCTAGGCAGGTGCCGGAACCATTGAGCTAAATCTCCAGCCCTGTCCTTTTTTTTTTGAGACAGGGTCTTGCTACATAGCTCAGGCTAGCCTAAAACTCATTATATAGCACAAACTAGCCCTGAGTGTTGGGATTATAGGCATATACCACCACACCAGCTATTTTTTAATTGTTTTTAGTGTTGTATTTATATAGTCATTGCTCAAGAACTAAGATGTGTTATGTACATGTACCAGCTCCCCATGATGAATCTAATCATGTAATATAAACATGTACTAATAAAAATTAAAATGAAAATAAATAATTGCCTAACCCAAGGTCATACAGATTTTCTTCTATATTTTTTCTAGAACTTTCTGCATTTTCTAGAATTTTCTGCATTTTATATGTATATTACAATTTAGTTTTAACTAATTTGTGTGTAAGGTATAAAGTACAGTATGTATTTAGGGAGAAGTAGGTTTGCAAGTTTTTCTACCAATTTTCCTATTCTTTTTTTCTGTTTTGTTTTGTTTTGTTTTTTTGTTTTGTTTTGTTTTGTTTTGTTTTGTGTTTAGCTTTTTTGAGACAGGGTCTCGCTTTGTAGTTCAGGCTAGCCCTGAGCTCACTATGTAGCCCAGGCAAGCCTGGAACTCAGCAATCCTCCTGCCTCTGCCTCCTGAGTGCTGGGATTACAGGCATTAGCCACCACAGCTGGTACCATGGTATGTGGTATTGATTGCTGGTGGGCGTGAGTCACCATACCCAGCATTGTTGTATGTGGTTGGGATTGAACTCAGGACTTTGTATTTGCGAGGCAGATGCCAGAACCACTGAGCTAAATCTCTGGCCCAATTTTCCTATCCTTGACCAAGAATTAAAATCTCCTCCACTGTTCAATCAGTGCTTAGTCTTGCTCACAGTTCCACAGTACCATTGGGAAAAAGGGCCCAGCTTGGTGTCAAAAATTAGTAATAGATTTGGCAACTCAGATGGAACATGCTCTGATCTTCCCCACTGGAGAACTATTTCTTATGAATAAAAAAGCTACTGATTAGTAGTGAAAAAATATCTGTGGGGTTTTTCTGGTACCTGTTATAAAGGAGGGATGCTTGCCTGGGACCTCGCTTCAGAGAGGTTAAAAGAAACCTTCACTCAGAGCCAGCCTGAACTACAAAGCGAGACCCTGTCTCAAAAAAAAAAAAAAAAAAAAGAAACCTTCACTGCCAGCATATCCTAGCCTTCAGAATCTTGCTCTTGAGAAATTGAGAGCTATCTTTCCTGTAAATTCAGGGGTCTCAACAGGGAGTGGGAGCCAGTGGCCATGGAGGACCTTCCTAGAACTTCTCTAAGATTGGGATCTGAGCTTGAACAGGACCCACTTAGTATAGAGATTCTTGTGCAGGCGAGCTAGACAGAAGTGCTGGGAATATAGAATCACTCCCAACCAGAGTAACTGTCAGACAAGGTCACTTTGTTACAACCCCATCTGCATGCTAAGTGACACACCCCTTAGTGCCATGAGAATTGATAGCTGTTGTGATGACAGCCAGAAAAATAATGAAAGGACCAAAAAGAGGTTGCACCCAAATTCCCAGAAAATCTCCACCTATTCCCAGAAAAGACATGATTATTCCACCCCTTGTTTCTTTGACTCTGTATCTATAACCTTCCCAACCCCAGCAGTTGAGACTATCATTTGTGAGTTTCCTCTCACTTCTGTTCTTGCCCAGGGATAAAGTTCTCCTTTATTGCTGAAACAAGGTGTTTCATTCCGGTGTTTTGTTTTGTTTTGTTTTGTTTTGTTTTTTGCTTTTATATATGAGCATCCAATTCAGCACTATTGATTGAAAACGTTGTCTTTCCTTTACTGAATTGCCTGTGTACCTTAGTAAAACACAAGTTTTCCGTATTGTATGGATCTCTTTGGAGGCTCTGTTGTGTTTCATTGATCTAAGACCTTTTCCCTTACCAGTATATACTATCTTAGTTAATACAGCTTTATAAAAAAAAAATCTTGAAAACCAGTCTTCTTTGTTCTTCTTTTTTTTTTTTTTTTGGAGACAGGGTCTCGCTTTGTAGTTCAGGCTGGCCCTGAGCTCACTATGGTGCCCAGACAAGCCGCAGCGAACTCAGCAATCCTCCTGTCCCTGCCTCCTGAGTGCTGGGATTACAGGCGTGAGCCACCACGTCCAGCATTGTGGTATGCGGTGTTGATTGCTGGTGGGCGTGAGTCTCCACGCCCAGCATTGTATGTGGTTTCCGGGGATTGAACTCAGGACCTTGCGCTTGCGAGGCAGGCGCCGGAACCACTGAGCTAACCCTCCGGCCCCTTTGTTCTTCTTTTTAGAAGAACTGTTTTAGCTATTCTAGTGCTTTAGTCTTTTTTAGAATTTGTCAATATTTACAAGAAAAGACTTGATGGGATTTTGATTGGAATCATTGTATCTGTAGATCCAATAGCAAGAATTGACAAATAAGGGCCAGGAATTTAGCTCAAACAAATGGCATGCACCTACCTTGGAAGCACAAGGGCCAGAGTTTGATCCCCAGTACTGCAAAAAAAAAAAGGACAAATAATACTGTCTTATAATCCATGAATGCAAAATTTATCTCCATTTACTTAGATCTCTGACTTCTTTTATCAGTGTTTTATAGTTTTCTGCATATAGATTTTTTCACATATTTTGTTAGATTTACACCTTTGAGCTTTTTTGGTGCTATTATAAATGGTATTGTTTTTCTCTGTTTTTCCCCTTTATTGAATTTATTGATACATTTTAAGGATTCATTATGATCACATTCATCATGGAGAATTTGTTTCTCTATATGATGTATCTTGATCCTCATGTTTTCCACTTTCCTTGCATGCCGTAAATTCCAGCTGCTTTTTTTCTAGTGTAAGAAAAGATTGAGTTTTGTACAATGATTTTGTGTGCTGAGACTTTAGTAAGCTTGCAGGTAAACCCACTGAGGTTTTCTACCTGGATAATCTTACCATCTATGGATAAAAGCAGTTTTATTTCTTCCTCTCTCATCTGTATATCTTTTATTTCTTTTTCATGCCTTATTGTGTTAGCTAGATTTCCAGTATTGTGTTGAATAGAACAAGTGAGAGACAGCATCTTTGCCTTAGTCCTGATTTTAGAGGAACAGCATCTTTTATAATTAAATACAATGTCCGCTAATAGTCTTCTGTACTCCATTTGTTTGATGAAAGTTCTTCTATTCTTAATTTTTATCCATGAGTAATTTTTAAAATTTTGTGTAATACTTTTTCATCTCTTGATAAGATCATGTGGTTTTGTTATTTAGTCAATATGATGGATTATATTGCTTTACAAATATTGAACTAACTTTCCATTTTTGGAATGAGCCTCACTTGATCATGATGTATTATACTTTTATAGATTGATGGGTTCAACTTGTTTATATTTGTATAATTTGTTAATTTTTCTTGTATCATTGAAATATCTATAAATTTCTTGTTGCATTGTCTGGTTCTACTGTTTGAGCAATTGTGGCTAGAATTCTTTTCTCCTCCTCTTCTAGAATTGGCTTTACTTTTTCCTTAAATGTTTGGTAGAATTCACTTTTTTTTTTTCCTTAAATGTTTTGGTGAAGTCATATGGGGGTTTATCTTCTCATGCAAACAAATGGCATGCCTTATAAAATTCTACTAAGGTACTCCTCTGAAATGTGAAAAATTATTTCTTCAAACATCTTCAAAGATCAACAGTATACCAAGATATTTTTTCTTCAGTTGTTGCTAGTGTAAAAAATCCTCTGAGTAAAAACTGAATATTGCTTGTACTTTGAAATCCTCTCTGAGATTGAAGGTGCATCCTAACCCCAGAGAAACTTTGCCATCTCTCTGGAACGCCTAGGTTTCCCTTCTTTACCAGAATTTAGCTACCTCAGAATTGGCATACTCAAGTCTTTATCACTTTGTTTCCTTGATGTCATTAGCAACTCTCCTGTACTAATCTAGCTTGTCATAGATCAGTTTGTGTGCTGGACCCTGACCACAGTGCTGTAGGTGGAAAGAGACTTTTGGCATTTGTAATCTATAAACAGTTTTGGGCTTTTTCTTTCAATTGTTTCTAGGGGTATCTGTGTATAATGTTCAACTTGCTCCTTTTCTGTCCTTCCCCCATGAGTAATGACAAGCCAATAATTTTTTTTCTTTTTGAAACAAGTTCTCACTTTGTAGTTCATGCTGGCCTTGAGCTCACTTATGTAGCCCAGGTAAACCTCAAACTCACAGCAGTCCTCTGCCTCTGCCTCCCAAGTGCTAGGATTACAGGTATGAGCCACCACACCTGGCACTGTAGTATGTGGTATTGATTGCTGGTGGGCTGAGTCACCATGCCCAGTATTGTTGTATGGGGTTACCGGAGATTGACCAGGGACCTTATGCTTGCTAGGCAGGCACTGGAACCACTGAGCTAAATCCCCAGCCCAAGCTGATAATTTTTAAGTCTGACAACAGACCACAATAGGTAAAATACATTCAGATATTGTCGAATCAGAGGATAAATGACTTGTTAACAGCCTTAGCTAGTTGTGTCACCACCCAGGAACAGATGTGTTTGGGTCAGCCTTGTTCCACTGCATCTGTGCTGCTGGCTTTACAGCAGGGCTCTTTGCTACTATTCTCTGGTGAATCCAAATTCAATCCCAGAGTTAATTATTAAACATGATGTTCAGTTCATAAATTTCCAAAAGCTTAACTGAAGACTCCACAGGCAGCCCAGCCATCTTCCCTGGCACTTTTTGGTCTCTATCTTACTTTTGTTTGGTACAGGCTTGATTATTGAATTACCAAAGAAAAAGAAAAAAATGAAGAAGCAAAAATAAATAATACATAGTAAAGAAAATGACTGAATGAGCAAAAGAAAAATCACACATTAAATGGCAACACTTAATGGTAGTAAATTAAGGTTCAAGGTATGGTAGCCTCACTCTTAGGAATTTCTCTTAAAGAACTCATTCACCAGGATACAAGGCTGCATGGATATGCTTATTGAAGGGTCTATAATGGTGAAGAAGAGGATGTAAACTATGTATTGCATCCATGATGGACAGCAGCTCCCTCGGACAGTGTATCCACCAGCATGGGAGCCAGTGCATGGAAATCATGTCTGAAAATGTCCAGTGAAAAAGCAGAGAGTACATCAAAGTGTGTGCCCTGTGATGGAAGTCTGGGAAATTAAAGGCTACTTTATATTTAATTTAGAAAAGTAGAAGGCTTTCTGCTAATGAAATTATGGTGACTCACTTTGTAAAATTATTTTTTAAACATTTTTAATGCTGTCATAGAGATAAAAAAACAACACAAGGTCAGTTTTATCTTGTGTCTTTTAAAAGGGACAAGGCCTCCCAAATAAATAGGATGAAAAGTCTTTTCTTTTTAATTTGGCACATTCAGCACTAGATGTTTGCCTCCACCTTCTGTTTGGGTAGATGGGGGATTTTCAGGCAGTGGAAGACCTATGATGTATCCTTTGTGATTTGTTCCCTTCCCTGAAGGAGCTCAGTGAGATGCTGTACACGGACCGGCCTGACTGGCAGAGCGTAATGCAGTATGTGGCCCAGATCTACAAGTACTTTGAGACGTAAAATCAGCCACTGCCACCTGCAGTGTATCCTGGAAGCACCTGGTCACTGTCCAGTGACCCAGCTCTGCCCACTGCCCAGCCATCTGGATTTCCAAGGAAGCCTCAAGCCAAGTGGATCAACACTCAAATAAACAGAGTTGGGTTCCACCGTGTCCTTATCTCAAATGCAAATGCAATTGAAGTATAAGTTAGAAATCTTTGTTCTTCTGGAAGGTTCTGTAGAAGAGGCCTCCCTCGTAGACCGAGATCCCCTGTCCAGGCACATTTCTGTGAGAACCCAGGATAATATTGCTAACCTCATTTGGTGACTTGATGCATAATCTGCACAGAGATTCACAACAAACAGTATCTCCCAACTAGTCTTTTTTTTTTTCACTAAAAAAAAAAAAAATGTAGCTTTTGCCATTATAAAAACTTTGCTCTTGCCATCCAGCCCACCAAGAGAAAACCCAATATCCCCCAAAACACAAAAAGTCTTTTACTCAGGAGCAGCCTGGATATTGGCCTTGCCACTTGGGGAAAATGTGATCAAGTTCAAGTTAACAATTTTAACACTGATTACATTTTTTGATCACACAGTCTCTTATTTGTTTCTGTGGATATGGAAAGGAGCCCTGGGTTCCTTGCCGAAGGGTCCCTGTGAGGTGCCCTCAGCAGGAAGTATGTGCAGTATGCTCCACAGACCAGAAGGTGAATCACAGGAACCATGTGCAGTGACTCTTCTCCTTCCACTTGTTCAGACCCCCATTCACACGCACACGTATGTTCCCACAGAACTTGAAATGGCCTGTCTCTCGTGATCTTCATTGATGTGTACAGCTCCCTGTGATGGAAGCCTGGGAAAAGTGAAGGATGCATATCTCTTGGTTTTCTGGGCAGACAGCAAATCCTAACAATGTTTCAGCTGTAAACAAAATTAGCTTCAGTACTTCACTTGGCCTTTCACATTTACATGGCAAAAAGAAGCCCTTAGCAGTGGGCAAAGGTGGATCCATTTATAACTGAACACAGTTTCCCCTAATATTCTACCAGTTTGCCTGAGTAGCCGCAGGACCCTCCCCAGAGTGCTTGGCCCATGAGTCTGTCTGGTGGCGCTCTGCTATCCTTGGGCAAAGAAATGTGTATTTGCAGCAGATGAGGATGCCAGTCACACAGGCAGATGAAATAAAGGCCCGCCACTTGCTGTTTTAAGTGCCAAAGAGCAATGTGTTCAACGCTGTCTGACAAAGGACCACATCTATGAGTCCCTTAGATCTGCAATTACTGCCAAATTATTTAATGTGAGTCTCTGGGGATTTAGCTCAGTGATGCCGCTGCCTCTCTGGCAAGTTCAAGGTCCTGAGTTTAATCCTTGGTTCGACAGATAATAAAATAAAAATAAAGTGAATCTCTGCTGATCTGAGCCACATGGTCAGAGCCAGGTTCTGGGGGCTGTGCGTGAAGCCACATTGGCTCTGTCCTGTCCTCCAGGTTAGCTCTTAGCAGAGGCAGCCCCCAGGCCCTGGTGGGCAGGCCAGCCCCAATTCTCAGGCCGGTGCAGGGCTACAGTCCCCACCTCCCAGCCGTGTCTGTCATATTCAGCTGCAGCTCAGTGTCCCAAATCTGTGGAGCTTCTAGAAGTCACACACCTGACTCATTAAAGCAGGGGCGTCTGAGTATTGGAACAAGAGCCAGATGTGTCCTATACAGTCTGCACATGCTCAGAGTTCTCTGCGATGCTGACACTCAGCCCCCCGGAGGGGATACCGTGCCTTTCCTGGGCAGCCCTATGACACTCCATAGCAGGAGCTCTGAGCACCTCTTTTGGGACCAGGGTTAATCACATAACTGGCCCCTTTGTTTTCAAATGGAAGGCTTAGAACAAAGGTAGCTTGTTCCTTCCTGATGAATGTATCCGAATGAGAGTGTTACCTTTGTTGCTTCCTATAGCTGTCTTTTGTTGACATGACTGATGCTACTATGTCTTCACTGTCTCCAGGAAGGGAGAAGTACCCAAGCTGCTGGGTAATCAACCGATGGTTGTGTTTAAACAAGGATTATCCAAGGGCAGTGATGGTGAACCTTTTAGAGACCAAGTCCCCAAACTGCATCCCCCAACCCATTTATCACAGTGCCAACTGCAGTTAAACCTGAATACTGAAGTTTTAGTTTTTTTAAAAAATGCATACATTAATAACTTGTTTTAAAAGAAAAACACAATCACGTGTATGCCACAGAGCATAAGTTCACCACCTTCGCCTGAGGGTTTTGTGTGTGTGAGGTAGCTGAGGTCTCGGCATTCCCCGAGGGGGATTTAGCTTGCTTGATACTTGTTTTCGGTGGTGATGTGTAAAGGATCTAGATGACTACGGAAAAGTGGTCTCTGTGCTGGACAGCTTCCTTCAGTTACCCAGCCTTCTCCAGTATGAACCACATTCTCATGACTGGCCAAACCCGTCTTCTCTGCACCCTGTTCCTTTTAGGTTGAAAAGAAGGAAGGAAAGGTGTCAACAAAAGGCCATTTGCAGTTTGTTCTCGTTACTCAAGGAGGCTTCTTGACTGCCATTCTCTTTGCCAGGAGACAAAAGAGGAATGTTGTGTCCTGCCCAAGGTAACAGGTGTTTCCAGGGTTTGGATGTGAAGCTGACAGTGGGCTGAAGAGCCAGGGCCTCCAGCACCCCCAGCCCCCTGGGGAGATGTGCCAGCCAGCTGGCCGAGGAGGTATGGGACCAAGGGGTGGCCCAGAGCACAAAACTGAGTGTGGGAAATCAGTAAACTGAAAAAACAAAGCACTTTCTTACGTGTTCTCTTGATTTGGGGCGGGGGCATGCTGGGGATCAAACTGCGGACCTCAAGCTTGCCAGGCAGGTGGTGTGCCATTGAGCTACATCCCTGGCTATTTTCTTTACTTCTCCTGAGCCAACTGTACTATTGCCAGTGTCTGCCCTGAGGTTTTCAGAGGCCACGACAGCTATGTGTCTTTCCTTCTCCGTTCTTCGGTACTTATTAAAATTATTTGGTTCTATAGATATGTTTTTAATATATAATTTTTATATAAAAGACAGCTGTGAAATGGAAGATCCTGAGGAGTTTGGATTTGAGTAGTCCCTGAATTTTGCAGTTGAGATGCTTATAGATTGCATCTTGGCTGATTGAATAATAGGGTGAGCAATAGTATTCTGAGGAACTTCCCCCACCTCTCTCTCTCTCTCTCTCTCTCTCTCTCTCTCTCTCTCTCTCTCTCTCTCTCTTTCTCTCTTCCTCTCTTCCTCCCTGTCCTCTCTCTTATCTTTTTCTCACTTCAAAATGTTTTTTTGTTGTTCTTCATTCAGTTGTTGATTTGTAGTTTTTGTAGGAGTCATCCAAATTAAATGTTATGAGTGGCCAACATGTCCCGTGGAGCCTGGTACCACACATCTGTAGTCCTAGTTACTCAGGAGGCTGAGGCAGGAGAATCTCTTGAGCCCAGGAATTTGGGGACAGCCTAGGCAACATAATAAGACCCTATCTCAAAAAGAAGTTCAAAGTGATTAGCCATCTAGCACTAACAAATATGTACCAATTCTCTTTCCTGCCAAACACTAATGTCAGCTGAGCCTCTCGATCTCTGCCCTCCCCATCCCCCCATGGGGGGGGCAGCTGTGTCAACCTACTTGCCACTTCCAGCAGTTAGTTCTTACCATTCCACAATTCCAGTTCCACTTTGAAATTCCCTACCAGTGACATCAAGTAACTTCACACCCTTTTTTAAAGAAATATTTTTAGGCTGGGTGTGGTGTTGCATCCCTGTAATCACAGCACTTGGGAGGCTGAGGCAAGAGGCCAGCCTGAGCTACATAGTCCTTTCAAGGCCTGAGCTGCATAATGAGACCCTATGTTAAAAAGAAAAAAGGGTATTTTTAATATCTACATTACTCAAGTTCATGAGTATTTCAGCCTTCTGACCCGGGTCTGAGTTTTGCTCAATCTGTAACATCCTGAGTAGCTCACTAATTTTAACTACATTAGTTGAATGCAGTTGTTACATCTGTGGTCTTGTGTCTATAAAAAGCACATTAGATTGCACCAAGCACTGTCAGGATATGACATGCACACATAGATGTATTTAACTATTAACCTGAAAGTATAAGAGGTATGACTGTAATATTTCTAATAAATATATTTTGTTTCTGTCTGAGTATGGTTTTCCCATTGACATTTATTGACATTTCTCAAAGTGCCAGGCTTCCCCAAGTCTGCTCTCACACCCACCTCGGGTACACGTGCTCCTCCCCTACCACTCTTGCCACCTTGACTGGATTTACCACGAGGGCAGGACCCAGATGCTGCCAGTCTGCTCCTGTCTGTCTCCGTGACCGCAGGCTCTTGGGGAGATCCTTTTCAGCCCCCTTACTGGACGCTGCCAGGCTGTACAGAAGTGTGCCCCATCTGCAGTGTCAAACAGGTGACCAAAGGCCACCTGAGACCCGGGAAACCTGTGCAGTGGGTGTTAAAGAGGAGTTATATCAGGACTGGAGAAGCAGAGTGAATGGAAATGTCAGCTGGCAGAATGCCAGTGTATTCGGACTTCGAGACACTACTGGTTCAACTGGTGACAAGCAGCTCTCCAGGCATCATGTGCAAACCACCATCCAGAACGCCACCGGCCCGGCCCGTGGGACAAGAAAGAACCTGACTGCCTGGAGTCCTCACTTCTCCCCAGGAAGCTGCACTGTCCCAGCCTTTTTCTCCTGAGAGTGTGTCCTCTGATATGAGCTCATGTCACACTGACCCTGCACAGCACTTCACTGCCCTCCAGGCTGTAAAGTAACAGCAACCCGTGTCTAGGAGATGCCAGGTCTTGTGTTCTTGACACCTGATGGCCTGCACCATCTTGGGCTATTCAGGTTGTGTACACACACACACACACACACACACACACACACACAGACTGGGCATTTTTGAATGGCCAGTGTTTCAGCACTCGTGAATGAGTTCTCCCATATTTACCGTTGCTTGGGATTCACCAGGGTGGTTCCCGTCCTGAGGCTCTGGAACCCTACATGAATGGAGCATGACCTGCAGACATCCATGACTGGGCTAGCTTAGCACACACACCTTAAAGGAGGTTGTGCCTGGGGTTGAAGTGACCTGGTAGCCCTGAAGCCTAGGCCGTCTGTTAGACTCCTTGAGCCCAGATCTTTCTGTCTTCTTAGTCTGTTTTCTATTGCTCTAATGATATACTATGTAATGTTTAAAGAATGAGGTTTAAATGTGGTGGTTCATGCTTGTGCTTCCAGCACTCACAGGCAGAGGTAGAAGGATCACAAGTTCTAGCCCAGTCTGGGCAACTTAAACCTGGTCTCAAAAATAAAGGCCAGGGATGTGGCTCAGTGTGAAGGCCCTGGGTTCAATTACCAAGATGACTACCAAAGAAAAGAGATGAACGTGGCTTATGCTCTGGAAGCCGAGTTGTTGAGAGTGTAGGCCCAGCATCTGCTGACAGCCTCTGTGCTGCTTCACAACATGGTAGAGGATATCATATGGTGAAAAAGAGCTTGGGTTGGTACCTTAGGTCCCTGTCCTCTTTTCAAAAGCCCCTGATGTCATCCATCAGAGAAGGCCCACACTCATTCCCTGAATACCTCCTAAAGACCCATCTCTAAATACCACTAACATAGGATTAGGCTTCTTTGAGAATTAAGCTTCTAACACATAAACTTCCGGAAGACACATTCAAGGCTGACCAGCAAGAGAGAAGAAACACCCAGCCCCCAAAGTGAGGTCTCCGGTGACAGCAAGGCCTGTCACTCAGACTGCTTGCTATGGCCCTTGATAGTGAACAGTATCTGCTCAGGCAAGGACTGGTTGCACCATGAAGACTCTGCCCATTGGCCCAGAACTCACTCTCCTTTCTTTAAGTGAGGAGGGGTGAGATTCTGAGGCTATTTGGTTATAATTTACTCTGAACTCTTTAGGAATGGAACAGTGTATTTCTTTGTTTAGTACCTTGACCTACTGAGCACTAGTAGGTATATATAAGTGATGTTTGATTAATTGGTAGAAGCTTCCAGCTGCCACTTTCCCTCTGACTTGGAATTCATCATTGAATGTGGGATTAGCGAAGGCTTTAGCATTCAGGCTGGATTCGGGTTTGTGGTCAGTCTTGTGAAGAGTTGTTTCTGGCATTTTCCAATTTGTTGGTGAATGGGAAAAATTCCTGGGGAGAAACTCAAGACCTGACCATCCTAAGACCTCTGTCATTGTTCCTTTCTTTGCTGGTACTACTTCTAGTGTCATATATGAAATAACATAAATATTTCCAAACAGAATTTCTGAATGAATCCAATCTAATTCAACTCACCTTAACAAAATTTCACTGAGAATTTTCCTAGATTATGAAAAAAAACCATAAAAAGATTTGACTATGATTTCTTACAGGGTTGGCCAAAGGATTCTGCCACCCCTTCCACCCATCCATCTGGGCTATTACTTATATCTGTGCTTTATTAAAGACATCATTTCCTTCCTATCAGAAAAAGGAAAGAAATCAGAAAGTGGGAGATAGGAAAAGTTAGCCACAGCTGTCTTCTATTGCCATGTGAAGGCTTGGCAACCAGTTGAAAAGTCTGATTTTGGAAAAGACATTCTTGCCAAAGAATCACCCTGGGCCAGGGATGTAGCCCAGTGGTTCCAGCACCTGCCTTACAAGCAAGCACAAGGCCATGAGTTTGATTCCCAGTAAAAAAGAAAAAAGAAAACCTCACCCATAGAAGACAGTTGGGCCAGGGATGGGAAAACAGCATTGGATCCTTCTGGTGGCCAAAACGGTGACCCAGATAGTCAAAACATGTAGCTCATTGGCAGCAGGGAAGAACTACATTCAGTCCTGGGAAGCAGTTCAAACTCACCTTTGTATCCCCCACAGATTTAAGTACCTATGTCTAACAGGGAAAATAAGCTTTAAAAATAATAAGAATGTGTCTGGTATCACAAGCTTTCCAGAGCAAGCATGAGGTGCTACAGGGTCATATGTCCCCTGGAGTCCTCTTGCGTCCTAGGCAGGCCTTTGGGAAGGCGATCGATCATAGTGGTGATATAGCTGGCTTACTGCCAGAAAAGGTGGGTCACACACTGGAGAGCTGCGACCTGGAAGGGCATAACTCCCATCCCAGCCCCTCACTTCTGTCTGTTCTGGCCACCACAACAAGAACTGCTTTCCTTCACCGTGACCTTCCGCCGTGCATCTTTTCAGTTAGAGCCAGCCGGCCATGGACTATACCATCAGCCAAGTTGCCAGTATGGTGTATTTTTTTTCCAGTGTGAACTACCAAGATAACTATCAAGTCAGGCTTCTCTAGGAAACCCTAACAATAGGAGAGAGAGCTGGATGTGAAATGATACCACATGATAATGGAGGCTGAGAAGCCCCTGATTTGCCATCTGTAAACTGGGGACCTAGAAAAGCTGATAGTGGTAGTCAAAGGCCAAGTAGCCTGAGAGTGAGTGGTGTAGATTCTAGTCCAGTTCTGCAGGTCTGGCCTCCCCCACCTTGGGAAGACCACACCCACCCACCCCCACAGTCCCCACCACTGCAGCCCATTCTTTACTATGTGCCAATTCAAATGCTAATCTCGGAAACACTTTGCAGACCCGTTCAGAAATACTGTTTTACTGGCTATCTGGGTACCCCACTGCCCAGTCCAGGTGACACATGCAATTAACCATCACACAAGCTGAAGAGTCAGATTGACCTGCCCTTAGGCCTCCCCCGCCTGCCTGTGTGAGCGTTGTTTTTCATACCAGAGTCTTCTGTCAGGTGCTATGGGTCAGGTCTCTATCCCTGACCCTGACTAACCAGCTGGGATGTGAACATGGTCCCCCTGCTCAAGAATGAGCCAAACCCTCACAGACTAGCGCCAGCTAGTGTGGGGCTCACGTTTTCCTGGGGAAGGTGGGATGTCTCACTGAAGGGAAGGGACAGGACATGCAGATGTGTCTTGGCACAGGAATCATCCTGTCACTGAACAAGCTAGGCTTCCCAAATACTACAGCACTGTGCTACTGTCACCGGAAACCCAAACTGGAGCCCACTCCATAGAGGGGGAAACTGAAACACAGAAAGGTTAAATAATTGTCC
>PVIC010012430.1:28829-39838 GCA_004025085.1 Thryonomys swinderianus
TATAACGCTGGGCGTGGAGACATGCCCACCAACAATCAACACCGCATACCACAATGCCGGACGTGGTGGCTCACGCCTGTCATCCCAGCACTCGGGAGGCTGAGACAGGAGGATTGCTGAGTTCGCGGCGGCTTGCCTGGGCACCATAGTGAGCTCAGGGCCAGCCTGAACTACAAAGCGAGACCCTGTCTCCAAAAGCCAAAAAAAAAAAAAATAAAATAATTGTCCTATGGTAACTTAGGTTGGAGAAGACAAAGAAAGGTTTAAAGCCGTCTTGCACCAAAGCCACCATGCCAGCCACCACTCTACTCCACCATCAGCCAGTAGTAGTTTCCCCTTGGGTTAATACTATTTAATGTATTTGCTGTGATTTGTTACTTGAAAAAAAACTAGATTCTACCTAGCGAAGATTAGAAATGAGTTCCACATGGTGACTTCAGTGACATCTTTACCCAGGGTTTGTGTATATACTCCTTTCTAATGCCAGGCTAATCAAGGGTCATGAGATTTATGTTCAGAACACTTTGATTCAAAGCAGCTCAACCACCTTTCTCAGAACTCTCCTCCAGACCCTCAGGTTACATCCCATTGCCCAACACAGAGCCACATGCCCCAGGCAACCAATCACTGGGAAAGGGAAGTAAGTGCCCTTCTGTGTACTAGGTAGGGTAGGAGGGGAAGCACTGTGCCAGACACCCTGCCCTCTTCACCTGAGCAACACTGGGGCTAAGACCCTGGCATACCAAAGCTCACTCAATGGTTGGCTAGTGTGGGGCTCACATTTTCCTCATGAAGGTGGGATGTCTCACTGAAGGCTACAAGAGGGAGATGCCAGGTAGAAAGGTTTCTAGCTGCAGGTGGGAGACGGCTGCTTCCCCAGTGACCTCATGACCCTTAGAGATGGTTCACAGCTAGGAGTAGGTGTCCTTGGGCCTCAGCCTTAAACTGGTGACCAGAGGTCTCTGGTGAGCTGGTGCCTCATACTCTGGCCTCTGCTCTCTGCAGTTACAGGGATAGCCATTCCCAGGGCAGCACTTCCCAGAGCCCAGGCCTGACAGGAGTGGGTCATTATGGAGGGACTGATTTGCTCTTTTTTCAGAAACTGGAAGCGGGGTGGTTCTTGGGAACATGGTAGACTCTGCTGGTTGTCTTAATCCTTTCTTACCCCTCACTCCAGCACCAAACCTTTCTCTTCAGAGTTGTCGATGATTTCTTGTTCCTGAGGTCAGAAAAGAATGAGAAAGATGAAGAATGAGCTGCCACTGCCTTCTCTTTGGCCCTTTCATTCAGGCCTCTCAACTCCCATTCACAAGAGGCCCCATGAACTCCATCTGTCAAGGCCAGCAGTCTGTGCTAATCCAACTGGACCCTCACCCTTTGGTAGCTGCCTTTCCCTCTGACCTTCCTGGTTCCCACACTGGCTCCTGATGGCCCTCTCTTGGGTCCTTTGTGAGTGAGCTTGGGTAGTTGCAACCAGCATCATAGACTGGGTAGTTTGTAAGCAGCACAAGTTAGCTGGGGACTTAGCTCAAGTGGGTCCATGCCTACCTTGGAAGCACAAGGGTCTGAATTCAATCCCCCATACTGCAAATAAAAAGTAAAATAAACAACACAAGTTTACTTCTCTTTAAATTGGTTTTTGTTTGATTTTTTGGGCCTGGCAATTAACCTGAAACCTTGTGCTTATGAAGCAAGTGTTCTACTGCTGGGCAACACCCTTAGCCCTTCCATTAAATCTTACTTTAGTGAAATTAATTTTATCTTAGAAGTTCAAGATCAGTGAGCTCTGGTGAAGTCCTCTGGATTATATATGGCCAACTTTTGTTATGTCCTCAGATGGCAGAAAGAGAATGATTTAGTTCTCCAGCTTTCTTTTAAAAAGGGAGTAGGGGAAAATTGAAGCCCACAAGGAAAGTAAAGAAACAAGCCTAAACACACACAAAAAACCATAAGGAGCAATCTGCACTTCCTCCATGGCTCCTGGTTCCTGCCATGAGAAAGAAAGATCAAATTTACAGAGACACAGTGAAAATGGATGATTCTAGAGGCCTCCAGAGAAAAATGCACCAGTGGAATAGAACAATGGATGGTGTATGCTACAATAGCTGATGGGTGACTCTAGTCCAAGCGACAGTATTTGATGGATGCCATTTCAGGGCAGGGTCCAGTGAACACAGGCCTCAGAGCAGCCACGAGTTGGCTTCATCTCAAAGCCCCCAGTGTGAAAAACCCACTATGTCTTGGCGAGGGACACGACAGGAGGTGTCCAGGTCAGGCTGGCAAGAGACACCCAGACTCATAAGCTAAATAATTCAAGCCCCAACCCCACAACCTGGAGGCAGAATCAGCTTGAATCTCAGTCAATTTGAATGTGCCAGAACAGACACCTTGTTTTAATTCAGGCTTAATGCAGGCTTGCTGGGATCATCCAGCAGGGATCTGGACTCTAACTGCCTCCTTTGTCTATTAGTGAGAATAGAGTTATGCCCTGAATTGTACATACCACAAAACCATAGGCCCCAGAAGATAACTACAAACTTAAAAGCAGAGAAATTTCTTTTCTTTTTTTCCCCTTCACTTTGTGGGTTTTAAAAAATTTGGGCTCTTTAAACTTTTTTTTTTTTTAAGACAGGGTCTTGCTTTGTTCAGGCTGGCCCTGAGCTCACTATGTAGCTCAGGCAAGCCTCAAATGCAGCAATCCTCCTGCCTCTCCCTCCCGAGTGCTAGGATTATAGGCATGAGCCACCACACCCAGCCTTTTTAAACTTTTTTAAATGAATGTGCATATTGATTTTAACTTAGTTGTATTTTGTTCTTGTTTCAGTTTTTCCCTTCTTTCTTTCCCTCTTATCTTCTTCACCAGTTTCCCAAGGCTTGGATAATCTTTGTTTGTCTTTCAACCTTCCTTCTCAACTCTTTATCAACATTTATTTCTCTATTTTTTCCTCTTATTTTTAAATTTTTCTCCCCCAGAGCTAAAATGAATCTATTGAATGGATATTTACTGTATATAACTTTCTTATTTGTCTTAGATTTTATTTTATAACTATAAACCTTATATCTATGGATAAAGGTGACAATAGTTATTGTAGTTTGACATTTTTCAAAGTTTACACTTGATGCTGTTGTTATTATTGGTTGCACTACTTTAGCCAAGGTGACATAGTTGTTGTGATCAGTCAGTCTTTCATGTGTGCCAATACCTAGATGGTTCATAAATAACACTGTAATCCAGTACCAAAAAACTAAGTGCTAGGCCAAATAAGTAGCAACTTTTCATCCCTGATAAATTGAAAAGGCAGGAACCTGGGACAAACTCAGAAGCCAAAAGCTAGCTATCAGAGACATCTCTGAAAAGTAGTCATTTCCTAAAGAGATCTTAATACTAATAATAAGCTACCTACCATAAACAATTTATAAATTTCAATACAGAAACAAAATTTTAAAAATAGAAAAATGAGAAAACACAGAAGGAAGATGCAACCCAGAAGCTCAGTCACCCAACACAAACCAAAGAGGCACTGAGGTGGAAGAAATCAAAATCCACTCAGTTGAATTTTCTCAAATGGGAGCAGCAGAGCTGACAAAACAGATAAGACTCTTGAAACATAATTAAAGAGATGAGGAAAGAAAGGAAATGGTTAGTGAATCTAAAGTAGATATAGATTAAAAAATAAAGAAGCTTAGGGCCTGAGGGTTAGCTCAGTGGTTCCAGCGCCTGCCTCGCAAGCGCAAGGTCCTGAGTCCAATCCCCGGTAACCACATACAATGCTGGGTGTGGAGACTCACGCCCACCAGCAATCAATACCACATACCACAGTGACGGGCGTGGTGGCTCACGCCTGTAATCCCAGCACTCGGGAGGCAGAGACAGGAGGATTGCTGAGTTCCAAGCTTGCCTGGACTACATAGTAAGCTCAGAGCCAGCCGGAACTACAAAGTGAGACCCTGTCTCCAAAAAAAAAAAAAAAGCTTAGAAAAGACATGGAAATCATGAATACCCCATGTAGGAAAGAACTGACTTCTGTAAAACAAGCTCACAAAGAAATATAAGAGATTAAAAATTCTACTCAAAGCATACACAGCAGATCAACCAATGTGAAGATAAAATACCAGATCTAGAAGATAGTGTTGTGGTTGGTGATCATCAAATCAAATGAAAGACCACCTAAAATAACAAAAGACTGTGAAAAATCAATCCAACAACTTTTAGATAATCCAAATAAGGCTAATGTAAGATTGATTGGAATCAATGATGAATCAGAAGATAGCACAAAAGGCATAAAAAACTTGTTCACAGAAATAATAGCAGAAAAATTTCCAAGCATGGAAAAAGAAGTTGAGTGACAGATAAGTGAAGTACATAACAATCCAAATCATCATAATGAGAAAAACGTACTCTAAGACATATAATACTCAAGATTCTGAAAATTCAGCATAAAAATAAAATAATAGAAGCTGTTAGAGAGAAGAAGCAAATTGCCTATAAAGGAAACCAACCTATCAAAATCACAGCAGATTATACAAATAAAACATGTAAGTCAAGGAAAGCTTGGAGTGAAGTATTTCAAGCCCTAAAAGAAAACAACCTCTAACCAAGATTGATGTATCCTGCAAAATTATCTTTCAAAATTTATAGAGAAATAAAACATATCCATGGTAACACCTGATGAAATTCACGCTCATCAATCCAGCACGATAAAAAGATATTCTAAAAAAAAGACAAGACTGCTTCAAGAATCCCAACAGAATGAATCCACCAGGCAAGGCAAGTAGTTTAACAGAAGAGAAAGAAAGGGAACCAAGAACAGGAAAGTAATATGATAAGAATAGATAAAAACATACCAGTTATAATGATCATTGTGAATGTTGAATTCACTAAGCAAAAGAAACAGATTGGCGGAATGGATCATGAAAAAGATCCAGGTGCTAGGGATGTAGCTCAGTTGCATCATGCCTGCCTGGCAAGCTTAAGACTCTGAGTTTGAGTCCACAGGAGGAAGAAGAAGAAGGAGAGGTGGAGAAGGAGAGGAAGGAGTGAAGGAGAGAAGAGAGGAAAAGTAGAAGGGGGAAAAAGAAGGGGAAGGGGAAAAAGAAAAGACAACAATATGCTGCATACAAGAAACACATTTAACTAAAAAAAAAAAATTCATAGATTGAAAGTCAAAGGATGGAAAACAATACTCCCTGTGACAGAAACCCAGAGAAACAGCAGGAATAGCTATTCTATTTGCAGACAAAGTAGATTTCAAGCCAAGACTGATCACAAGAGACAAAGAAGGTAAATAGATACTTGTTAAGGAAACAATCTCAGAGGAAAAGATAACAATCATAAATATATATGCAACAAATGCCAGCATATCCAACTATATAAAGCAAGCACTAACAGATATGAAAAATCTGATAAGCACTAATAAAATTGTCCTGGGGGACTTCAATACTTCACTGTCAGAAATAGATCAACTAGACAAAAACAATCAAGAAAGTGATATCAGAACTGAACCAAACCTTTGGACGAATGGGCTTACTAGATATCCATCTATGGGGTGTTCCACCTAACAGTGACAGAATGCACATTCTTCTCAGCAGTAACTAGTATGTAGTCTAAAATAGACCACATACTAGCTCATGGAATATGCTTAGGTAAATGTAAAGGAATTGAAATTATCCCATGCATATTATCAGATCATAAGTATAATAAAATTGGAAATAAATAGCAAAAGAAATTACAAAATAAACATGTGGAAATTGTATAACACCCTCCTAAACAACCAATGGGTCACAGATGAAATGAAAGAAGAAATTATGCAGCAGTGCTGGGTGTGGCTGCTCATGCCTGTAATACCAGCACTCGGGAGGCAGAGGCAGGAGGATTGCTAAGTTCCAGGCTTGCCTGGGCTACATAGTGAGCTCAGGGCCAGCCTGAACTACAAAGCGAGACCCTGTCTCAAAAAAAAAAAAGAAGAAATTATTCAGTTTCTACAATTAAACAGTAATGTCATTACAACATACTAGAGCTCGTGGGATGCAAAGAAAGCAGTCCTATGAGGGAAATTTATGAGCAGTGAATTTGCACATTAGAAAAACAGAATGAGCTCAAAGAGATAACCTAATGTTGAACCTCAAGGTTCTAGAAAAGAGCAAGTTAAACCCAAAATGCCTATGAGTAAGAAAATTATAAAAATCAGAGTAGAAATTAACGCAATTGAGATGAGGAAAACAATACGAACAATGATCAAAGAGTTAGTTCTTTGAAAGATTAAATAGACCAACTATGTGCTAGGGATTGTGGCACTACCCCTCTCTCAAAAACACAAGGTCCTGAGTTTGATACCCAATACAGAAAAAAACAAAACCAAAACCAGACCACCCCAGGCATGCTCAAACATGCCCCTAATTCCAGCACTTGGGAGACTGAGGCAGAAAGCTTGCTTCATGTTAGAGGCCCTCCTGCACTACTGAGTCCAAGGCCAGCCTCAATTACAGAGTAAAAACCTTGTCTCAAAAAATAAATAAATGAATAAATAAAGGTAAGGGCTGGAGATTTAGCTCAGTGGTTCCAGAGCCTGCCTAGCGAGCACAAGGTCCCTAGTTCAATCCCCGGTAACCACATACAACAATACCGGGGTGGTAACTCACACCCACCAGCAGTCAGTATCACATACCACAATGCCAGGCATGGTGGCTCACGCCTGTAATCCCAGAACTTGGGAGCCTGAGACAAGAGGATTGCTCTGAGTTCGAGGCTTGCCTGGATAATATAGTGAGTGCAGCACCAGCCTGAACTACAAAGGGAGCTTCTGTCTAAAAAAAGAAAAAGGAAAGAAAAGGTCCAGTGGGAAAAAAATCTTTACCAGCTCCTTCTCAGACAAAGGGCTGCTATCTAGAGTATATAAAGACCTTTAAAAAAATCAGTCTCCCCCACAATTTAAAGCCCCTATTCAAAAATGGGCATTTGAAATAAACAGACACTTTTCAGATGAAGAAGTAAAAGCACCCATGAAACACATGAAGAAATGTTCAACAACTCTGGTCATTTGAGAGATGCAGGTGAAAACAACACTGGGATTCATCTCACTACACAGTCAACTAACAATAAATACTAGCAGGGCTGCAATGAGAAGGGAACCTTTCTTCATTGTTGGTGGGAATGTGGACTGGTACAACCACCATAGAGATCAGTGTGGAGATTCCTCAAAAAACTAGTATTAGAGCTCCCATTTGACCCTACCAATCCCCTGCTAAGTATATACATGAAAGAATGAAAAGAGTCATATCACAATGATATATGCACCCATGTTTATAACAGCTCAGTTTGTGATAGTTAAATCTTGGAAACAGCCCAAATGCCCATTGACAGGAGACTGAATAAAGAAGGTGTGGTTTTTCTATAGAAAGGAGTATTACTTCGCCATAAAGAATGATAAATCTGAGTCATTTATACTCAAATGGATGTTCTTTGAGGACATACTCATAGGTCACAGATGTATAAATACTGTATCTTTTCTCTCATATAAGAAAGTGAAGGTGTAAATGAGTTCTAAAATGTATGCTAGGTATTGTGAAATAGAAAATATTCAAAGAGAAAAGTGGGTAGGAGTAAATAAAGAAGGGAAAGACACATACCACAGTGCCAGGTGTGGTGGCTCACGCCTGTAATCCCAGCACTCGGGAGGCAGAGACAGGAGGATTGCTGAGTTTGAGGCTTGCCTGGGCTACATAGTGAGCTCAGAGCCAGCCTGAACTACAAAGTGAGACCCTGTCTCAAAAAAAGGGGGGGGGATTTAAAGGAAACAAAGTTTATGTATGTAGGGGGCAAAGGGTTGTAGGATGGGTAGGGGAATGGGAAAAATGAGAATTAGGTCAGGTCATGCACTCGTATAAATTTTCAGTATTGTTTGTGATCATGATGTGTATATAAAATGTATCAATAAAGAATTAATTTTTTAAAAAAGAATGAAATCACACTGAATCCTGCAGAAATCCAGAAGATCAATAACTACTTTGAGAACCTGTACTCTAACAAGATGGAAAGCTCAGAAGAAATGGACAGATTTCTAGATGCATACAAATTACCAATGCTGAATCAAGAAGATATAAAAATTGTAAATAACGCAGTGTCAGTCAGAAGAGGTAACAAAATAAAAGTAAAACACTATGAACAAAGAAAAGCTCAGGTGCTGATGGATTCACCACAATTATGAGAACTTTAGAGAGAAGTTCTCATTAAACTTTTTAATTAAATCTAAAAGAGAAGTATACTCCCAAAGTCATTCCTTTAGCAACCATTACCCTGATACAAAAGCCAGAGGAGGATCCAGCCATGAAGAGAACTATAGCCCAATCTCCTTAATGAACACAAATGCAAAAATCCTGAATAAGATGCTGGCAAAAAGATTACAATGCATCATCCAAAAGAGTATACCCCATGACCAGGATTCATCCCAGGGATGCAGGGGTGGTTCAGTATACACAAATCAATAAATGCAATATGCCATGTTAACAACCAAGGGCAAAAGCCAAACGAACATCTCAGTAGACACAGAAAAAGCATTTGACAACATCCAATACTAATTCATGATAATAAAAAAAAAACCTATAGGAAAAACTGTAGTAGAAGGTCTTTATCTCAATCTGATAAAAGCCATCTATGACAGACCAACAGCCAACATCACGTTAATGACCACACTTTCACTATAAAACCAAGAACAAGACAAGGATTCCCACTATCACCACTCATGTTCAATATAGTTCGGAAAACATTAGCCTTGTTTGTTTTAGTATGGGGATCAAACTCATGACCTTGTGTTTGAGAGACAGGCAACAGCACTGAGCTACATCCCCATTAGCCAATATTTTGACAAGAGAAATAAATAAAATGAATATAACTAGAAAAGGAAGAAGTTAAATTATCACAATTTGCAGGTAACATAATACTCTACATAGAAGACCCCAAAAACTTCACCAAAAGATTCCTAGAATTAATGATCAAATTTGGCAGCATTGCAGGATATTAAGTTGCCATTCAAAAATCAACAACATTCCTGTACACTGTGAGAGAAATTAGAGAAAGAACATCTTTCACAGTGAAATACCTAGGAATAAATCTAGTGAAGGAAGTAAAAAACTTTTACACTATAAACTACAGTACTTTGAAAAAGCAGATCAAAAAGGATATTAGATGATTTGGAAAGAAAAAGAAAGCACATGTGTATAGGGGATTGGGGGTAGGTAGGGATATGGGTAAAATGAGAATTAACTCATGTCATATACTTGTACAAATTCCCCAATATTGAATGTCATTGTGAGCTGTATATAAAATGTACCAATAAAGAATTCAATTCTTTAAAAAAAGGATATTAGAAAATGGGAAGTTATCCCTTGTTCTTGGATAGACAATAATGAAAATAGCCACACTTCCAAAATTATTATACAGATTGAATGTAATCTCAATCAAAATACCAATAGTATACCTCACAGAATTAGAGAAAATAATCCTAAAGTTCATATGGAACTAGAAGAGATCTAGAATAGCCAAAGCAGTTCTGGGCAACAAGAGTAAAGCATGGGTCATCACAATCTCCAGTTTTGTTTTGTTTTGTTTTTGCTTCTTTGAGACAGGGTATTGCTATGTAGTTCAGGCGGGGCTTGAATGCACTGTGTAGCCCAGACTGGCTTTGAACGCACAATGATCCTCCTGCCTCAGCCTTCTGCATCCTGAGATTACAGGTGGGCACCACCATGCCCAACACAATCCCTGATTTGAAATGATACTATAAAGCTACTATAATAAAAACAGCATGGTACTAGCAAAAGAAAATAAACCTAAGGATCAATGGAACAGAACAGGAGATGCAAAAATAACTCCAAGTACACTTATGTTTGGTACAGGGCCCAAACATCTTCACTGGAAGAAAGACAGCCTCTTTAATAAATGGTCCTGGATGGGCCAGAGATTTAGCTCAGTGGTTCCAACACCTGCCTAGCAAGCACAAGTTCCCTGGTTTGATACCTGGTAACCACATACAACAATACTGGGCATGGTGATTTGCGCCCACTAGCAATTGGTACCACATAGCACAATGTCAGGTGTGGTGGCTCACACATGTAATCCCAGCATTTGGGAGGCAGAGGCAGGAGGATTGCTGAGTTTGAGGCTTGCCTGGGCTACATAATGAGCTCAGGGCCAGCCTGAACTACAAAGCAAGACCCTGTCTCAAAGAAAAAAAAAAAAGGTCCTGGAAAAATTGGCATCCAGGGACACCAAAAATTGAACCTAGACCTTTATCTCTCACCATCCACTAAACTAAAATCGAAATGGATCAAAGATTTAAATATTGAAGTAGAAACACTAAATCTTCTGGAAGATAGAATAGGTAAAACTTTTGAGAACACAGGTATAGGCAATGACTGTATAAACGAAACCCTGATTGTATAGGAGATTTGATAAAGAATAAGTGGGATCTCATCAAATTAAAAGCTTTTTCACAACAAAAGAAACCACCAAGTGAAAAGACAGCCCAGAGAATGAAAAAAAAAATTTTACTAGCTACTCCTCAAACAGAAGACTAATATCTAGAATATATAAAGAACCAAAAAAAAAATCACTCCTCTCAAATTTAAAGACCCAACCCCAAAATGGGAATCTAAAATAAACAGACATTTCTCAGATGAAGAAATACAAGCAGAAAATAAATATATTAAAAATATGAAAACAGCATCTCTGGTCATTCTAAAAATGCAAATTAGCACAACACTAAGATTCCATCTTGCTCCAGAATCAAGGGCCATCATCAAGAAATCAACCAACAGGGCCGGAGGGTTAGCTCAGTGGTTCCGGCGCCTGCCTTGCAAGCGCAAGGACCTGAGTTCGATCCCCGGTTACCACATATAATGCTGGGCGTGGTGGCTCACGCCTGTAATCCCAGCACTCGGGAGGCAGAGACAGGAGGATTGCTGAGTTCGCAGCAGCTTGCCTGGGCACCATAGTGAGCTCAGGGCCAGCCTGA
>PVIC010012431.1:0-39603 GCA_004025085.1 Thryonomys swinderianus
TTAATGAAAAGTTCTACAAAAATCTGGTGGATTTTCTGAATTTTGAATGAGATCAATTTTGAAGAGAAGTTACATGTTAATATCAAGTCTTCTAGTCTAGAAATATGCTATCTGCTGCCTCTCCTTTAATTTCACCAAGTAATATTTGGTAATTTTCTGTAAGCAGATTTGACATATTTCATCAAATTTATCCTAAGAAATTCATGTTTTTAAACTGTACTATAAACGGTATTGCTTCTTAAATTTTAACTTTTCAATTGTTGCTAGTATATAGGAAGACAGTAGATCTCTATTGCAATTTGTCATTTCCTGTAATCCTGCTAATCTTACAAATTTGTTCTAGCAGGTTTTGTATAGATTGCCTAGATTTTTCTCTTTATACTGTCCTGCATCATCTGTGAATAAAGCAGGTTTATTTCTTCCTTTCCAGTTAGTATCCCTTGTTTTTAGTTTTCTTCTCCTATTACATTGTCTAATAACACGTTGAATACAAGTGGCGAGAAGAACATTTTCATTTTGGTCTTGATTTTATGGACAAGACATCAAGCTTCTTCATGATGCTTAGTATAGGGTTTCACAGGTGCTTTTAACTAGGTTGAGGATGTTTCTTTCTATTTCTAGTTTTCTGAGAGTTTTTTAATCATGAAAATATATTAAATTTTAATACTTTGCCTCTATGACATGATATATGATGTTTAAGTTACTGTGATGAACTTTATTTGCTTGAACATTCAATCAGGCCATTTGGTCATGATGCATTACTCTTTTTATGCTACTAGATTTGGTTTGCTATAAGAATTAGTCTCGGTTTGCTTAGCTTTTTCCGGTTCGAGAATGAAAGTGATGTTGACTTTGTAAGATGACTTGGCAGGCTTCCCTCCTCTTACATTTTGGAAGCACTTGTATAGAGTTAGTATTGTTTCTTCTCTAAATGTTTCATAGAATTCACCCATGAACCCCTGCAGGTCAGGAGTTTTGTGAGAGAGATCATTATTATCTAAAATGTCAGTCATTTTGATTGGTATCATGCTATTCAAGTTTTCTATCTCTTTCTGAGAGTCTGGGTTATTTGTGTCTTTAAGAAAATTTATCTATTTTTCTAAGTTGATATATTAAATTGGTTATAATGTTTCCTTTTATGTGTGCATGCCTCATAAGCCTGACCTCTACCACTGAGCTACCACCCAGCTCCCATCATCCTAAACCTATCTGTATTTATCTATTTTAAATAGGATTCTGGTAAATAGCCTATTTCTGGCATCTGGTCTTTTATCTAATATTCACTGCCTTTTGAATTGGTTAGATTATCACATTTAAAATAATATGGTTGGATAGAAAACTACAACCTTAATATGTGTTTTTTATTTGTCCTACAGGTCCATGATTCTTTTTGCTTCCTCTTACTGTCATTGTTTTTCATGTTCTGGTGCTGGGGATGGAACTTACAGCCCTGTACACGCTCCCTTCCTTCTTTCTTTCTTTCTTTCTTTCTTTCCTTCCTTCCTTCCTTCCTTCCTTCCTTCCTTCCTTCCTTCCTTCCTTCCTTCCTTCCTTCCTTCCTTCCTTCATTTTATGGTTGCCCTAGAGTCCACAATATATGATATCCTTTAGTGCAGGCTACTTTCAAATGACATTCTTTAGGTGTGAAGATCTTATAATAGTGTATCTCCATTTCCATCCTGTTTTTCATACTGTTGTTACAACACATTTTTACTTCTAGTCTCTTCTGAACTTTCCATGATAATGCAATTATCCTTGCTTCTAATAATCATCTTCAAAGATTTTAAAAAGGAAAACAAATGGTCTACATGTACTACTCCTTATTCTTTACTCTTTATTCTTTTTTTTTTTTTTTTGCTTTTTGCTTTTTGCTTTTGAGACAGGGTCTCGCTTTGTAGTTCAGGCTGGCCCTGAGCTCACTATGGTGCCCAGGCAAGCTGCCACGAACTTAGCAATCCTCCTGTCTCTGCCTCCCGAGTGCTGGGATTACAGGCGTGAGCAACCACGTCTGGCATTGTGGTATGCGGTGTTGATTGTTGGTGGGCATGTCTCCACGCCCAGCATTATATGTGGTTACTGGGGATCGAACTCAGGTCCTTGTGCTTGTGAGGCAGGCGCCGGAACCACTGAGCTAACCCTCCGGCCCTACTCTTTATTCTTTATTCCTTTCAATTCCCCATCTCCATATAGAATCATTTTCTTTTTTCCTGAAGAGATTCATATAACTTTCTTTTTTTTGGTGGGGGGGACAGGGTCTCGCTTTGTAGTCCAGGCTGGCCCTGAGCTCACTATGTAGCCCAGACAAGCCTCAAACTCAGCAATCCTCCTGCCTCTGCCTCCCAAGTGTTGGGATTCAGGGTGTGAGCCACCACGTGCAGCATTCCTGGTGTGTGGTACTGCTTGCTGGTGGTCGTGAGCCACCACGCCTGGTATTGTTGTATGTGGTTACCAGGGATCAAACCAGAGACCTTGCGCTTGCTAGGCAGGCATGGGAACCACTGAGCTAAATCTCTGGCCCCCTGTATAACATTTTTTGTAGGAGAGGGGTGCTGGTATAGGAATCTTATAACTTTAATCTGAGAAAATACTTATTTTTACTTCTATTTTGAATGATATTTTCACTGAATGTAGAATTCTAAATTGTCACATTTTATTTTTAGTGCCATAAAGTTTTTGCTGCATTGTCTCCTGGTTTGTATGGTTTCTGAGGAGAACTCTTTAATAATAATTGCCTCTCTATACAACAGGTATTATTTTGAGGCTATTTTTTTATTCTAATACTAAAGATTAAATCCAGGGTCTTTGAGCTGCATCTCAGTACTCCCCAAATAGGTTGTAAATATTTGTGCTTTTCTTTTTTGTGAATGAGTCTAATTTATTGTAATAAAATGAGCTCCTGTGTTTTATAGAGCATTTAAAAACTAAGAGGTGAGGGTTTGAGGAATTAGAACGTATTATTAAAAGTGTGTTCAAATATTTATTTCCACTTATGTGTTAATAAGTACTTAGCAGTAATAATTACTTTCATTCTCATTTGCCAGAGATAACTTTTCTTTATATATTTCATTACTCTTGCCTAGAAATAAGCTTTCCTAAAGTACCTACCATAATGTCTTATTTTCATATTACCTTTACCTTTAGATGGTGCTTCATTTGGAGATATCCTTTATGAGCTAAGTCCTCCAGTGTGTTGTGCTTTTATATTCTGATAACTATACACAGTACAATCAGAAAAGAATAACCATAATCATGAAATTGTAAAACACCTATAGGAAAAGACAGAGTCCTTATAAATCTGTCTATATCTGTGGTCAAATGTATGGCACGTGTGCCACAGTGTTCTACTTGTATTATTCAAGGCTCTAAAAGGTTCGCCATCACTGGTCTATATAGTTCCTTGTAATTTATTTTTATACCTGAAAAAAATTTTTTTGAGTTGCTGGTTGTTTTGGATATTGAAATGTTCATGTATTTGTGTTCCCCATTTTGTTCCTTTTAAAACAAAGTGATATAATTGAACGTCAAATAAAAAGCTGAACTTTTGGGCTGGAGGATTAGCTCAGTGGTTCCGATGCCTGCCTCGCAAGCGCAAGGTCCTGAGTTCGATCCTGGAAACCACATAGAATGCTGGGCGTGGAGACTCACGCCCACCAGCAATCAATACCACATACCACAGTGCCTGGTGTGGTGGCTCACGCCTGTAATCCCAGCACTCGGGAGGCAGAGACAGGAGGATCGCTTAGTTCGAGGCTTGCCTGGGCTACATAGTGAGCTCAGAGCCAGCCTGAAATACAAAGTGAGACCCTGTCTCAAAAAAAAAAAAAAAAAGCTGAACTTTCAAAAATTTATAGCTTTTTATTATTTCATTTATATTATATTTTATGTTGTGCCGTGAAACACTTTAGGTTTTGTACATTACTTCAGGGAATAACTGTAGAGTCTTTCCATGTTACATAATTGTATATTTAATGATAAAAAGAAAATCATGATGTCATGATGCCTGTGGTCCTCTTGTGTTCTTTGTTATCAATTAAGAAATAAACTACTTTCCCATTCCTTAGTTCCTTGGAAATTTACTTTAAAAAACAACCTGGATTTTTACCTTCATACAAAAATGCCGCATTGTTTATAAGATGAATGTTAAACTGACATAATTAGAATGAAGAGTGTTTTCCTTGGAGGTTCTCTTGAGAAAAACAGTGAATGCAGCGGCCACCGTGGAACAGAGCATAGAACATCACCTACAAAGCTGATTTGACATTGATGCATTCTGCTAATCAAGTGCATTTCCTCTATTGGTGGAGATTACCATTCATCCTTTAGTCTGCAAGCACTACACTTCTAAAAATTGTATTTCCAGTCAATGGCTGGTGGTGATACTATATGGTGCCATTGTAAGTTTACTGCCGAACAGATTATTTACACTTGCTCAAGATGAAGTCGTCCCTAACATATTTTCTTGCGAAATTAGTAGGAAGGCTGGTCGTTATTAAACCTGATCAGTTGGTATCACAGCAGGGTACTGGTAAAAAAATCGCTGAATATCTCTTTGTTTACAGTCTTCACGGAGATGAATATATTTAATGTAATTATTCAGCTGCTAACCAGCTACTGTGAACTATTTCTGTTGAAAGAAAATGTGTTTTTAACACAACCTGCGCTGCACCAAGGGTTTCATTTTCATTTTCTAGACTTAGGAAAGGGTTTTAATGAAATCTTGTGCTGATTAACCACATAGGTGTTATCATACATATCTTGATCTTCAGGAAGGATAGTAGTGTGTCAATTAAAATTTTGAATTCCTTAATCAGAAATAAGACAATATGGAGATAATTTGCCTTATGAGTACCTCAATTTTATTTATTTATTTTTATTTATTTAAAATTTATTTATTTATTTTTTGCTTTTTGAGACAGGGTCTCGCTTTTGTAGTTCAGGCTGGCCCTGAGCTCACTATGGCGCCCAGGCAAGCCGCCGCGAACTCAGCAATCCTCCTGTCTCTGCCTCCCGAGTGCTGGGATTACAGGCGTGAGCCATCACGTCCAGTCATTATGGTATGCGTGTTGATTGCTGGTGGGCGTGAGTCTCCACGCCCAGCATTGTATGTGGTTTCCGGGATCGAACTCAGGACCTTGCACTTGCGAGGCAGGCGCTGGAACCACTGAGCTAACCCTCCGGCCCAGTACCTCAATTTTAAATGCAATGAAATCTTAGAAGCACCTCTGTGGATTTAGGGAACTACATTGGAACAGAATTAGATAAACAGTGGCTAAAGCATAGATTTCAATTTGTTATTGGTATAGAAAAAATTCTCCAAACTAGAAATGAAAAAAATATACCAATATCATGCCCTGAGGTATAAATACAGTGGCTGTTGATCTCAAGTGGAGTTTTGGAGTTATGTAGAAGTCAAATTTGCTTCTGTCCCTGGTTGGCTCAACAACTTGGGGTTTTTAGTTATATTTATGTCTCCTCATCTCCCCCAAATAGCTCCCTGAATGAATGTATTTCATATCTTCAATCATCAGGAATCTTCAAACTACTCTTTCCTTCTCAATAGAAACGTTCTTATATAGTCGGTTCATTAAAAAATCATTTTGTGGGGGAAGGAATAAATATTCTGAAAGAAAATAAAAGAGCATGTATATAGGGGGTGGGGAGGTGTGGGTGGGTAGGGATATGGGTAAAAATGAGAATTAATTTGTGTTGTATATTGGTACAAATTCCCTGATGTTGTGTGATTGTGAGATGTATATAAATTGTACCAATAAAGAATTAAAAATAATAATAAAAAATCATTTTGTGGGCTAGGAAACCTGTGATCTCAGACTTCCTAATTTTCTTAACTATGACATAGAACTTTAAATTGGAAAAGAATTTGATAAAAATGTATTCCCACCCAAGCGTCTCTGTGAGGGGGAGGGCAGCTGGACTGCTACAATTCCGGGTGGAAAAGCAACTTAGCAATCTTCCTTTATAAATTCTTTCTCCAGTTTAGTATCAGCCTGAACCTCAGCTCAACTCCCATATTGAAGGAAGTATTTGTATTATTTTCTTGCACTTTTTCAAGACCTGTTCAATTGTTTTCATAATCACAAGTAGAAAAACTCATTGTTATACCACCATTTTGTAGTTACTTGTATTATTTTTTAAACATTAAAGATGGTATACATTTTTTCACTGTGAATTTTTATACCCAGCACAGTTTACAACGCGCAGCCAGTGCTCAAAAAGTAATGTATTCCACAGATGGCTATTGGGCCCTCTGCATTGCTTTGCTGTTGGCTGCACCAACACAACTCTGTGAGTTCCGTGCGTCACGCTGGTGTGCGCCACCTTCTGGTCTGAAAATGTTATTAGAAGTCTAACCGGAAAAGAGCCGCTGCCCTGAACTAGGCAGAATTTAGAGCAAGGAGTTGATTACAAAATAGAAAGTATTCAGAGGGAAATGTGGGGGGAGGGGTGTGTGATGTGGGGTAAAAATGTGAAAAATGTGATGGTAATAGAAAAGGGAAACAAAGCTTATGTATTTAGGGGTGGAGGGTTGTGGGATGGTGGGGGAATGGGAAAAAATGAGGATTAAATTGTGTCATATACTGGTACAAATTTCCAAAATTGAGAGTGATCATGATGTGTGTATACAATGTGCCAATAAAGATAAAAATAAATTTTAAAAAAATCCGTAAGAGCCGGCTGTGGTGGCTCACACTTGTCATCCAAGTACTCGGGAGCAGAGGCAGGAAGATTGCTATGAGTTTAAAGTTAGCCTGGGCTACATAGTGAGCTCAGGACCAGCCTGAACTACAAAGCAAGACCCTGTCTCAAAAAACTAAAAAAAAAAAAAAAAATCCGTAAGAGCAAAGAAGATTAAAAGAAGATAGCAAAAGACTCAATGCCATCTTTTTTTTTTTTTTGAGACAGGGTCTCGCTTTGTAGTTCAGGCTGACACTCAGCTCACTATGTAGTCCAGGCAAGCCTGGAACTCAGCAATCCTGCTGCCTCTGCCTCCCGAGTGCTGGGATGACAGGCGTGAGCCACCACATCCGGCAATCCCATCATTTTATAGGGATGTATGCATACTCTTACTGAGAGCAGCACAATTTGTAATAATGTCTATGTCCACTAACATGGATAAGGAAAATGTGCTATTTATACACAGTGGAGCACTACCCTACCAGAAGGAAAGATAAACTTGAAGCATTTCTAGAAAAGTGGGTGCAACTTGAGAACACTATATTAAGTGAAATAAATCAGACATAGGAGCACAAATGTTCCATGTTTTTCTTTTATATGAGAAACAAACAAAAAAATAAAATAGAGATAAGTAAGAAATAGGGAGTTTATATACTTCCCCAAACTACAGAGTTCTTGGTTTAAAAAATATTTCAATATACACACTAATTGATTTCTATTTATACTACTAATTTATCTTAGTTTCTGAAAAGAAATGGTGGTTATCCATATGTCTCTTTTTTGTAAACATCTTTTTGGTTCTGTTATTGGTATAGAAAAACATTCTCCAAACTCTAAAGATAATGGTACACAATATAATAACAATTGTTATTTTACTATTAGATTATAAAATTTTGAGGGTTTTTTCATGAAATAAAAATTTAAAACCAAGCCCGTGGGAGGCACCCTAGAGGGCAGGGCCGGCCAGAAGCCGCACACTGTGGTGGAAGGACCAGTGGGCAGAGTGGTGCGGCGGCAGCCGGGAGCAGGGAGCACTGAGAAAGCTAAGACAGCGCAGAGCCAGTCTGATGGCCCCTGAGGCTCAGGGCCAGCGTGAGCAACTGGCACCTGGCAGGTGCCAGCAGAGAGAAGAAGGAGGGATACCCTGCTTCTCCCTCCCTTCTGCCTTCATCTGCCATCAGCCAAAGCCTGGCAAACACTGGGCGACGCAGAGACAGAAGGGGAGCAGACTACTGTCCCCCTCAGACCCCGACCCACGCGGTACCCGCACAACAGATGACAGGCTCTCCCGGCACCAAAGGGAGATGCCCTTTGGGTCATGCTACGTCCATGTTGTCCGCCTGTCCAAGCTGTCCCTCCCCACCAGCTCCTCTCTTAGCATCTCCTTCCCCTGTGGGACAACACCAGGGACAATTCGCCGGCACCCTTTGACCGTCACAGGCCCCGTGTACGGGGCACCTGACAACTCCAGGTGGGCAGCTGCCTACAGTTTACCTGCTGCTTGTCCAGCCTGGCAGATGTGAACCCAGCCAAGCAGACCTTGCTCCAGAGTTTGCCCACCAGCTTCAGAGCCGACTTCACCGTAACAACTGGCAGGCAATGACCTGAGTTCTGGGTGAAGAGAAAGACGAGGTCGTGGGCGTGCAGGAACCCTCCCCCCTCTCCGAGGTGTGGCTAGGTCCGTCTGTGCCATCCAAACTCTAGGCTCGTGTTTTTTCGATAAATATTTTTCACCGACAGCCATTTACCCTACACATTGGATGATTCATTAGCGAAAGTTTAATTTGTCTTGCAAAATAGAAATGAACTAAGAAGATTAAAAGAAGCAAAAGACTCGATCCCATCATCTTATTGGGATGCACGCATACATACTCTAAGGTACGGGCTCACTTCCGTTTACAGAGTTAGTCGTTCATTAGGCCCTTGCCTCTCCCCCCAACCCCAGTTCTGGGAATCGAACCCAGGACCTTCTCACGGAACCTCATCCTCAGCCCTTTTTATTTTCTGTTCTGAGACAGGCTCTTCCTAAGTCACTAAGCTGCTTTTACCTCGACGGTAACCCCATGTCATTAAGGCGAACTTACCCTCACGGCTATTGATGTTTTTGTCTGGGAGGATTAGAAATTAAAGTGAAAAATCTTGATTTTCATAGCTGCAAGGTTATGGAATACCACCCTAAGGCTGTGTTTGCAGACCCCGAGTGTCAGGACGACCCTAGACAAGTTCTGGACTTTATTTCGCAGAGAAAATAGCGCTAGTGGCTTTCCATCTGGCTTTGACTTAATGACTAAACCGCTTCCACTTTTCCCTACGTTTACATCTCTGATTACCTCAGGACCCGAGCACCTTAATTTTCCTCGTCACATTGTCTGCTCACTGAAGTGCGCGTTTCCCCTTTGTCAGCAGTCGGCTCCCAGATGAGGCTCAGATAAATGGCCACCAGCCTCCCGCGCAGTTGTTTTGCGCTGCGTCTTCACGGAACAGACCGCGGAGCCTTGGCAGGGAAGGGCCTGCCTGTGCAGTTCATTGATCCCATATGGATCCCAGCAGCTGGAAGGATGGATGTGCCACCCGAGGCCAGCAGCTGTGTCGCCAGGCGAGACTCTGCTTGCTGACCCTTGTGTAACGCGCCACAGCTGAGGGGCCGTTGACCCCTCCTTTCCGTCTCGTGATGGATGCCGGTGTTTAACACTGACGTTCTCTTAAACCACTGGTGAGTTTCCGTGCCTCGCAGATGTGAGCGAAGTAGGTAGTCAATAAACAATGCCATGTTCTAGGGGGACACGCGCCACTCTTGCCACATGGGCTAAGTGCTACCAACAGGCTGGTGTGAAGTCAGCTCCGACCATCCTTGTTTTCAGATTGCTCTGTGTTTGCAGCTTAGTCCTCAGCGACTCCAGAAGACATCTTCATTACCTCAGTGCCAGTCTGTGGGTGGCAGTCAGTGGCAGTGCTCGCAGGAGGGATACTTGACTGATCTGACACACCGCTCTGGCTGCAGTCTAAAGGGGAGGCGAGCCAGCTAGGACAGCCATCATGACTGACTTCAAACTTCTGCACCCTCTACATAATTCTCTCCACCTCTGCTCCGAAGGTGACCCACCCACCTCTACCTTGATTTTCCAAGTACTCCTGCTGCTGAGTCACTCCTGTTTCCTAGGGACAGCACACCCCTGTGGGTGTCTTAGTCACATCCTAGCCAGTACACGAACAGATAATATGTTTCATTATACACAGTAAAACGTTGGCAAAAACTAAAAATAAAGCCAACCCGTTAAGTTTGTATTCATTCAAGAGATCAGTTTTAATTCTTCTATCCCAGCTGCATTCCTTTGGGTGGGAAGAAGCGGATGAAATCAGTGAAACTGTGTTTAGCCTTTCATCTTCAACACAGCTTTCCGGCTCTTCTGTGTGGTCTTCTCTCCCCAAGCTGGGGGCAAGTTGCCCGTAGGTAGGGTTTGCTTTTTCCTGCTATTTTTGCATAACCCTACAGTATATGGTACAAAGTTTGGGGACATACTGACAGTCACTTAAAATATACTTTCTCTTTCTGGCAATCTCATAATAACACTGGACTGATTATGCAGAGGAGCATTTCTAATGAGAAGGAACAGTGGTGTGTGGCAAATATGGTGGCGTCCTCTGAAATGATGATCTGATTGATTTACAATGTGACAAGCCCAATGGCCATGGGGTTCGTGATGTCTTTTGCTCAAGAAATATGTGTTCTGAGGTGTGTGTGTTTGTGTGTGTGTGAATGTGCACGCGCGTGCACCATAAAGAGCAATGCCTGAGGCTACTGCTATATTGGATTTATATAAAGAAAGGGAAATTAAAAATGTATCGGGGGGCCAGAGATTTAGCTCAGTGGTGCCAGAACCACTGAGCCTAGCAAGCTCAAGGTCCCTGGTTTGATCCCCGGTAACCACATACAACAATACCAGGCATGGTGACTCATGCCCACCAGCAATCAGTGCCACATATCACAGTGCTGGGCGTAGTGACTCATGCCTATAGTCCCAGCACTTGGGAGGCAGAGGCAGGAGGATTGCTGAGTTCGAGGCTTGCCTGGGCTACAAAGTGAGCTCAGGGCAAGGGATTTAGCTCAGTGGTTCTGGCATCTGCCTGGTGAGTGCAAGATCCTGAGTGCAATCCCTGGTATCACATACCACAGTGGTGGGTGTGGTGGCTCATGCTTGAAATCCAGCACTTGGGAGGCAGAGGCAGGAGGATTGCTGTGAGTTCAAGGCTAACTTGGGCTGCATAGTGAATTCAGGGCCAGCCTGAACTACAAATTCAGACCCTGTCTCAAAAAACAAACAAACAAAAAAAAACCAACGTGAGCTCAGGTCCAGCTTGAACTACAAAGCAAGACCTTGTCTCAAAAAAAAAAAAAAATCAAGGAAGTAATTCAATACACTTGTAGTACATTTACCATCTGGTATTTGGTTACTGTATCACTTCATTAAATCTGAACACTGGGAAAGCAAAGAATCTCCAAAAGGTGATTGTGTGTGTGTGTGGGGGGGGTAATTGTTCCAGATGCAGGCATGAATACCATGTGTCTCTGAAGCACTAGGACAGACGTGAGGCGTGGCAGTGCCCACCTATAACCCCAGCGCTCTGGAGCGAAGACAAGACGATTCTGAGTTTGAGCACAGCCAGATAATTTAGTTATTTAATGAGCCTCTCAAAGGAAAAGGGGTTGGGGGCATAGCTCATTACAAAGATCCTAGATTTAAGTTCTAATACAAAAAAAATGTACTGGGATAGAAAGGGTGTATTCTAATAAATTCTCAGATAAAGAATAAGTGAACCGCTGTTTAAAATCTGTGTTTTTCTAATTTTGCAGGTTATTAATATTTGTCAATAATTTAATAATGGATTAAGGTGTTTTGAGTTTTTGCAATGCTTATGTTTTTGCTTGGCTTTAAAATACATTTTTTATTTATTTATTTATTTATTTTTTGAGACAGGGTCTCGCTTTGTAGTTCAGGCTGGCTCTGAGCTCACTATGTGGCCCAGGCAAGCCTCGAACTCAGCAATCCTCCTGCCTCTGCCTCCTGAGTGCTGGGATTACAGGCTTGAGCCACCACGCCCAGCACTGTGGTATGTGGTATTGATTGCTGGTGGGCGTGAGTCTCCATGCCCAGCATTGTATGTGGTTACCGGGGATTAAACTCAGGACCTTGCACTTGCCAGACAGGTGCCAGAACCACTGAGCTAACCCTCCGGCCCTAAAATACAATTTTAGTCTTTCTGGTAATCTTTGAGCTATCACAGACACAGTGCTAATTCATGTGCAGTTAAAATTCCCAGTGTTGGGCTGGAGGGTTAGCTCAGTGGTTCTGGCATCTGCTTCGCAAGCTCAAGGTCCTGACTTCGATCCCCGGTTACCACATATAATGCTGGGAGTGGAGACACACACACCAACAATCAACACCACATACCACAATGCTGGACTTGGTGGCTCACTCCTGTAATCCCAGCACTCGGGAGGCAGAGACAGGAGGATTGCTGAGTTGGCGGCGGCTTGCCTGGGCACCATAGTGAGCTCAGGGCCAGCCTGAACTACAAAGCGAGACCCTGTCTCAAAAAGCAAAAAAAAAAAAAAAAAAAAAAAAAAAAAAAAAAAAAAAAAAAAAAAAAAAAAAAAAAAAAAAAAAAAAAAAAATTCCCAGTGTTATTCTTGGATGCCTTCATTCTGTTGGTTTCCTACAGTGGCTGTTACACCTTGCCACAAACGCGGTGACTTAAAAACCACAGTAATAGGATAGGGACGTAGCTCTGTGGTAGAGCACTTGCCCAGGACCTGCATTCAATCCCCAATACCACAAAACAAAACAATCGTAAAAAGTTGCTCTCTCACAGTTCAACCCTTCGTCCGGAGGGTCAGACTTACCCCCACCCAGTCTTTGCAAGGGCCTCCAAACCACCCCGAACCACTACAAGACTTTTTATAAGCATCATACTGCCTGACAGTTTAGTCCCACTGAGCTATTTTTTTCAGCCTAGTGTCTGGCTCTGAGTTAGGTGCCCAAAGAGATACAACGATGAAAAACCTGGCATAATCCTGCTTTCCTAGAAGTTTCAGCTTACAGCAAATTTAATATATAATGAGTAGCTGTGACACAAACTAATTCAGGCTGGGAGAAAAAGGCCTAGAGACATAGTACATGTGGGAAGTGCAGGGTGGGGAGAGATTTGGGGGCAACTTAGAGGTGTGTGGCTTTAGATACGGACTTGAGGCTGAGCAGGGGTTTGTTAGGAAGGAATAATGAGATCTGGAGGCAGAGAGAGAAGCCAGGGGAAGCAGCCATGAGGCAAAGGCTTGGGGTTGAAATACAGGCTTTATCATGGAACCGAGAATTGGCTGGATTTCTGAGCACAACTCAGGCCTGGTGCTCTGACAACTGCTGTGCTCTGGGTTCCGCATGGCAGCCATAGACTGGAACTGCCTTACTACCGGGCTCCTCTTGATGCATTGAGTCTTGAATTTCTTGTCCTTCCACGTTCCCTACTTCACATACCTGTCTTGTGTGGTCCTCATGGGTGAGTGGTGGATAAAGTGGGTCATTTCAGACATGTTTGTACAGTGAGCTTTTGTGTGATCAGAGGGTCTGGATACCTTGATGCAGACCTTGTATTGGTGTTTGCAAGTGTTGGCATCACACGTATCTGTAGCCTAGATGGGCTGCAATGAATTTGAAGAGGACAAAGAGCAACAAAGACCTGGGGGCTGGATTCTCAGTGCATAGGTGAGCAGAGAAGTGGAGGTCAGGCTTAGAACTTTGCCTCAGGGAGGTACTGTCAATCCCTGGGAAACCCTGAGCTAAACAGAGGGTACCTTCAACCCATGAGCGAGCTCTCTGGGCACTGGGAGTGAACATGGCTCTCTGTCACTTGAGATTTTCTGAAATCCCATCAGAATGGTATACTCAGACCCAAATCTGCAAGCCTTGCCAGACATAGGGCCAGTGAACTAGCCTCTGGCTTTTGCGCCCCCCCCCCCCCTTTTAGACAGGGTCTTGCTTGTAGTTCAGGCTGGCCCTGAACTCACTATGTAACCCAGGCAAGTCTCAAACTCAGCAATCCTCCTGCCTCTGCCTCCCGAGCACTGGGATTACAGGCATGAGCCACCATGCCCGATATTGTTGTATGCAGTTACTGGGGATCGAAGCAGGGACCTTGCACTCATGAGGCAGGTGCCGGAACCACTGAGCTAAATCTCTGACCCTGTAATCATTTTTATATGAATTTTCTGGGCTGTGGAATGAATCACCTGAATTTCCGTAATTTCTTATGGGGAAATTTGCTTTGATACACAAGTACTTTGGATTATAAACATGTTTCTAGAAAGAAGTGTGCTTGCAAACCAAGGTTTTACTGCATGTGTAGGTTTGAATTTAATGTTTTTTTGCACACTATTTATTGAAAAACCAATTTTCACTCTTTTCTAACAGCTCCATTATCAAGAAAGTCCTAGGTCAAGGGAACAACATTTCTGTCATAAGACCCTAAATTGTGTATCTGTGAGTCAACACAGAAGCACACTCCAGCTAAGCTTTTTCGTATTCCTTCTACCGACAACCCAGAGGGAAAGAAAGACACATCCCTAGCTTTCTCATTCATATGCCTGCCTATAGAGGATGCAAGATGATAAATCTAATTGGTGCCCTAAAAGCCATTTAGTAGTTAAACATAACTCAGGCAAACAAAGATGGGGGAAAGATATTGATTTTGTGTCTTACAAATGTAGGTAGAACATCTAACCCTTAAATAATGCCCCTACGGGCTTTTCTGGTGTGATCAGGCAAGGTTGTATTTAATGATGCGAGAGCCTGTCTCTCCGAGGTCAATGATATGTACTTAACCTCTAGGCTCTCACGCGGCCGACTGCCCTCCTGCGTTATGGAGTGGAGACCGACCTCACAGTGAAGTCAGGACAAGGCAGGCTGGTTTCACTGGCTGCCGGAAGTGGTGAAGGCATCCCGGGCGGAGGCTGCTGCTGGGCCCTCCTGTGCGGCACGCGCCTGCCCGCCTCTCATTTCAGACTCACGTGCGGAGGCAGAAGGAATAGAAGCTCCTTTGGGAAACGGAATCTGTCATGTATATTGAGAATAAAATTTAATTCAGATTTTAACCCCTTATTCTGGAAAAGACAAACGTGAAGTCTGAGAAACACTTTTGCTTGTATTTTTCATCTGATGAATTTTTCTTTTTCTTTTTGTATTTTGGTGTTTTCCTGGAGGAAAAAAAAAAAAACCATGCTAGTCCTTTGAGACTTCTGGGGAGTAAGGCAGGAGGGAGGGGGCTTGCTGAGGTTCACACCCGGGGCACAGACTCGGAGTGAAGATCAGCTATTAACACTCAGCTCATTTGTAGAACCGTAGGGTTTATTTACAGCCAGTGTTGGGGCATGGATGTCTGTGTCTCCTCAAATTGACACCTTGAAATCCGAATTCCTAAGACAGTGATATCAGGAGGTTGGGCCTTGGCTTAGTGCCCCTCGATCTATGATATTTTGTTATAGCAGCCTGAATAGACTAAGATACTCAGGATTCTCAATTCATCTTTCACTTCTTCCCCATCTCACTTTTAAAAGACGTGTGACATCTGTTTTCCTATTTGATAAATGGTGTCTTAGGTACACGGCTTTAAAATTATGGGTAAAATAAAACAGCTGATTGAAGATGCTTTGCCATTAATTTATTCCTTAGGAATCTAAAAAGAGATTTCTTATGGAAGAAAAAAATTGAACATAATGTATAATTAAAATGGCAGGGAAGGATTCCAGTCTTCACACAAAAACTCAGTTTTCTACCTTTGCCAACATACTGTTGATTGTGCCCTATATATTTTTCTATCAGACAGCTAGATGCTCCATTTTCCTGAAATAGCCAGAAAATAAGCCCTAGCATGATTTTTCAGGATGCTTCTAATATACACCTTACTCTGAAAAAAGCCACAGTTAAGATCATCAGCCCAACAGACAGCTATTATGTCCATTGAAACACGTGTGAACATATTGAATCATGATGATGTTGCCAAAAAAGAGGACATGATTGTATTTGAATAAATGTAGATTTCTGTATATGAATAAATGTGGATTTCTGTGCATGAATAATGGTGCATGAAATGTAGATACATGACTAAAAATAGATTATACATGAATAAGTATAGGTTTTTATACATGGAAAAACGTTGTCTGAAAAAAAGCCTTACTGAGTCTTCTGGAGCAAAAATTATCTGAAGACCTGGTCTTATTTTCCAAGGAAATCCATAGTTCTGAGGAAGATGGGAATCCAAGCAAACTACCAAACAGCTACACACTGCACAGATGGGCAGACAGAGGCTGTCCCTGTCTGGTGTTGTCCTCCTGTCTGTTCTGTAACAGCTGAGTCTTGAAGCTGCTGTCTTCTTATGAGCTTCCTGTGTGCTCTGTGCTCGTGGGAAGGGATGCTCCGTGATGCTTTACCTGAAGAGCGAGGAAGAGCACTTCCTGCACCTTTCCAAGACGTCTGGCTGTCAGCTGGGACCCTGGGATTGAATCAAGCAAGCACCACCTGACGGGCAGGGCTCTCAGTATATGTCAGTTGCGTCCTTAGGCCCAGACAGATGTCAGAGGGGCGCGACTGTCTCTGAAAAGAACAAAAGTGCTTTCTGTGGACAGTTAATGATATGACCATGTTGTTTTTCTCTTTATTTGTGGGTGGGATCGACTGTATCAACAGACTTTATAGTCTTCAACTAGCCTTGTGCTTCCAGAGTGTGGTCATAGAGCACTGTTTGAAACATTGCTGGATTCTTGGCACTAGTACTTGATTTAAAGTTTTGCATTTAAATTCCTAAGCAAGGTAGGTCTGTCCTTTTCTCCTTTTGGACCAGTTTTGTCAGGTTTTTGTATTAGCAACGCATGGAATCATAAAATGAATTGGGGCACTTTCCAACTTTTTATTATAATCCATAACATTTTTAATCATACAGGAATTATCTGTTCCCTAAAGTTGAAATAGGATTCAGCTGCAACACTCTTTCCTTCCAGTCTGTTTTTAAAAAATGATCTTTTTTTTTTTTTTTTTTTTTTGAGACAGGGTCTCCCTTTGTAGTTCAGGCTGGTCCTGAGCTCACTATGTAGCCCAGGCAAGCCTCAAACTCAGCAGTCCTCCTGTCTCTGCCTCCCGAGTACTGGGATTATAGGCGTGAGCCACCATGTCTGGCATGATCTTCATTTTTACTCTGTTTTCTGGGATAACTGGTTTATTCAAATTCTGTCCTATTTGTACAATCACCATTTCTTTTAAAAAAGTTTTACTAAAGAGCTTTATTGAGGTATAATTTACCTGTCAGAAAATTCAGTGACTTCTGAAATGTACATTTTTTTAGTGTACAATGCTAGACTTTTAAGAGTCAATCAGTCTTTTTTTTTTTTTTAAGAATATACCCATTTCGCTGGGTGTGGTGGCTCACGCCTGTCATCCCAGCACTCTGGAGGCAGAGACAGGAGGATTGCTGAGCTCGAGGCTTGCCTGGGCTACAGAGTGAGCTCAGGGCCAGCCTGAACTACAAAGCGAGACCCTGTCTCAAAAAAAAAAAAAAAGAAGAATATACCCATTTCTTCCAAGTTTCCAGCTGCTTCTGTAGAACTGCTCATAATATTTCCTGTCCCCTGTACTTACGGAGGTGTTGTCTTTTCAGATCCATTGTCCCGTGTGAGGAGAAGAGAAGGAAACAGAGACGGTGCCCCACGGAGCGAGACAGCTCTTGACAGCACCACACAGTAAGTCGTTGAGGCAGGAGTTACAGAGTTCTCCTTAACTCCCCCGGTGCTCAGGGTTGCCCGATCGGAGCTGGCCTCGAGGAACTGGCTACCAAGGAGGCGGAGGGATGCTTGCTGTCTTTGAGGTTTGCACACAAGTTGCCTATTTCCTTCCATGAAAGATTCCTATAACACCAAAATGTTTCATCGCTCTTTGTAGGGAAATTTCACTATGGGTGTGACCATATATCAAATGTAGTGTAACACCAAGATCACACCAAATTCAGTCTTCCAATGAAAATCAAAGCTATGTATGAAATGCTTAACACCACTAAATTATAAGTGATCTTTCATGCCAATGTATCATATGAACTGTAAAACCAAAGTATAAATGCATGACCCATATTTTGTAATTTTGTATTTTTGTTTGCTTTTTTGAGACAAGGTCTCACAATGTAGTTAATGCTGGCCTTGAACTCATTTGTGTAGCCCAGGCTGGCCTCAAGCTCATGGCAATCCTGCTGTCTCAGCCTCCTGAGTGCTGGAATTACAGGCATGCACCACTACACGTGGCACATTTATGACCTATTTTTCAAATTGGGTTTATTGAGTACAGTTTACATACAGTAAATCTCACTCTATGGAGTTATATAGTTCAGTGAATTTGTATAACGTACAGTTCTGTTTCTGCACCCCAATCATCATATAGAATTTCTCTATCACCCCTAAATCTTCCCTGCGTTCTTCTGTGGCTAATTCTTACAGTTCCTGACCCCCAGCAAACATTGATCTGAGTTTTGTCTCTGTAGTTTTGCCTTTTTGAGACTGTTGTAACTAGAACTGCATAAGGTATGACCTTCTCTGTGTGGCATGTTACCAGGATTTCACAGCTTCATCCACCCCCGTTGTTGACTGTATCACTACGTTTAACTTTATTGCTGATCACTCTTCTACTTATAGATATGCAAGCTCGTGGCAATTGTGTATAAAATAGCTCTGAACACTAAGATAGAGGTTTTCGCATAGATACATGTCTTTATTTCTCTTGAGTCAGTGCCTATGAGTAAGATTGCTGGGGTGTAAGCAAATGTGGGCTTAACATTATGAGAAGTTGTCCATTGTTTTTCCAAAGCTACGGAATCATTCTGGATGCCTCCTTACATTAAAAAGAGTTGGAGTTGGAGTTCCTTCTCCCTCCTCACCTACTGCTGGTGTTTTCAACCTATTGTATGTATGCTGAGGTATTTCACGTTTCCCATTTGTGTTTTCTAATAATTTATGTGTATTTGCCATCATCTCTCCCCTTTTCTATAAGTTTTATTCAAATTTTTACCCATTTACAAATGAGTGATTTGTTTATTACTAAGGTGTTAAGTGTTCAGATATTCTGGACACAAGTTCTTTATCAAATATTTATTTTGCATATATTTTTCCTACTCTGTAGTTTGTCATTTCATTTCTATAACAGAGTCTTTAGAAGAGCAGTACAAGTTTTCTACTGTAATAAAATCTGAGTTATCAATTTTTACTCTTTGTTTTATCACTAAGAAATATTTACCTAATCTAAGATTGCGTTTCTCCTAGAAGTTTTGTAATTATTTTATATTTATGGCTATGGTTTATTAGAAGTTAGTTTTCATATATGGACTGTTTCTTTCCTATAAATGGAACTTTTACATATGCAGTAGTCTATTTTTCTATATGAAAAACATCAAGATTCTTTTTTTGGTATTTAATCAAAACTCATAGTCCCAACACTGTTGTTTGAAAGGACAGTCCTTTCTCTGTTGAATTTCCTGGGCACCTCTGATAATTGTCAGTTGACCATTTTTGTGTGGCTTCTTCTAAACCATCTGTTGTACTCTGTGGCTTAACAAATCTGCCCTTATGCCAGGCTTGGTACTTCTACTTTAGAATAAGTTCCAAGATTAATTAGTAGGAGCATTCCCATTTTGTTCTTTTCAAGACTGTTTTGGTTACTCTAGATCCTCTATTTTTCACATAAGCTGTACAATAGTTTTGTTAACTCTACCAAAACCCCTTTGGGTTGGATTCTGTTGATTCTAAAGACCAATATGGAGAGGATAAGTTCTCAACATCATTAAGTTTTCCAGATTGTGAGCACATTATAGACGTCTACTCATTGTGGTCTTTATCTCTCTCATGAATGATTCATCATTTCTATCTTACATTGATTTTGTTAGATTTATCCCTAAATATTACACTGTTATTACTGTGTAAATAATACTAGTATTGGTTTGTTTGTTGTGGTCCTAGAGACAGAACCCGGAGTCTTCACACTGAGCTACAATCCCCAGCCTTCTTAAAACTGTTCATGTAGGGCTTGAGGGTTAGTTCAGTGGTTCCAGCGCCTGCCTCGCAAGCACAAGGTCCTGAGTTCGATCCCCGGTAACCACATACAATGCTGGGCGTGGAGACTCACGCCCACCAGCCATCAATACCACATACCACAGTGCTGAGCATGGTGGCTCACGCCTGTAATCCCAGCACTCGGGAGGCAGAGACAGGAGGATTGCTGAGTTCTGGGCTATATAGTGAGCTCAGAGCTAGCCTGAACTACAAAGCGAGACCCTGTCTCAAAAAAAAAAAAAAAATTGTTCATGTAGACAGGGTCTCACTAGGCTGCTAAATTGCCCAGACTGGACCCAAACTTTCAGCTCCTACCTCAGCTTCCCAGAGCACTGGTATTACAGGTGTGTACCTGGATTTTAATAATGTTAAAAAATTGTTAGATTTCCAATCATTTGTTGTTGGTATATAGAAAAATATACGGTTTTTGAACTTGACCTTGTATCTTATGACCTTACTTGGGGATGGGGGCTACTTTTCTTTTCTTTCTTTCTTTCTTTTTTTTTTTTTTTCTGATCCTTGCATGTGCCTGGTTACATAGTGATAGAGATTTCTGTAAGCCTTGTAATAACTGTGAAATATTTACTACCTCTTTAAGCTTGTTCTTCTAAGTGTACAAGATAAACCAAATGCTTATCTTCTGTTTTTGTTAAACATTATTTGTTCTCTGAAGTTGAGAAGTTGAGTGACAGGTATTCCCAGGGTCCTTTGCGTTCGGGACGAGTGCAGGAAGTAGGCGTGTGTGAGCTGTAGACTGTGTGCGATTTTGAAGCCAACTGTGAAGACTCTGAGGTGAGGATGGGGAGGGGGCATCCAACAACAGGCAGCAAACAGGGATGGGGCAGATTTAGAGACCCCCTAAAGAACGACCTAAGATCCATTGGCCTGTGCTCTCTGTCAGTGCAGTATAATAACCCTTCTATTAGTGGTTCCCAGATAGGATTTGTCTTCTCAGCAAAACTCTAAGTGAATACTATAGGGAACCCTTTAGACTATCTCCCCCGCCCCTACCTTGTGTGTACTGACAGCAGGGAGAAAACCCAAAGTAAAGATACATGTTTACACAGCTTTGTTTAATCCAGCACTCCCCAAACTCATTTGACCATGGAACCCTTCTTTAATATAAAAACCTCCTAATATCCAAGAAGCTCTTTAGCTTATCCTCTGCAAAATACACTCAGGGAAATATTGCCATGGATAATTCTGCGATCTCTTTCTCGTCTTCAGTATGAGGACAATTCTCGTCTAAGGTTATTGTGTTAGAGTAAGTCGATTGCTTCAAAATGCTCTGAGCAAGGGAATGTGCTTGGAATTCAGAGCAGAGAAAGGCTGATGCTGCAGAGGTCTCTGCTTTAGTCCCTTGTGCTTAGAGTTGGAGAGGATGAGCATCTATCCTCCCCAAATACACTGCGGAACTAAAGTGGAGAAAACGTCTCTTCCTACCGACGCTGGTGTTTTTGGGCCCTTCCCAATCCTGTCCTCTACTTGTACTTCAAGTTCTTGTTAGTTTTCCTCTGATTTGTTGCATCAATGAGCCATCAAACTATAAAACAATTGTTTTGCTTTGTTATTTATAAGAGGTACTACGACACCATCTCACGTGCTTTCCGTAGTGATTGGGGTGACGTAATAAAAATAAGTATTATGTGTCAGAGAAAAATAACTTTCTAATGTTGAACAGCATACAATTAGCCCAGCAATAAAATAAGCTACATGACAATGTTTAGCACAAGGCAGCTTGTGTTCTGAGGGACCGTGTTCAAGACAACAGCTTATGATAGGGTTGTGTTGATCTTGGATGCAAAGTTGTGCACTTTTTAAAGTGCAGCTAGGAACCAGCCTGCCTCTGTAATTAAAAGTATAAATGTTTCAAGTAGAATACATCCTATTAGTAAGATTTTAGGAAACAAAAATTTAATTTATTCACATTCGATATGGTCTGTAAATGCCACTATTATATGCCTTCCACCGGCCTTTGATTAGCTATGGATTAATAAAACTTTTATACCTCCTTTGTCAGCCTCATTGTGAACTCTGTTTTTGCATACTGTTACTATTAAATAAATGAATTAGTGTCCAGAAATGTGTCATGCATATTACCTAGCAGCAGGAAGCATAATACAGTGGTCAGCTCCCCAGGAGCGTAATAAATCCTAATGCGCTCGGTAACCTGCTCACGTGGACTATTAAAAGCATGATGATTTAGTGGGGCAGTATTTGTGCTTAACAATGGAATTTTAGTTAATTCAAAACAATGTAAATCATCTACAATTACAGTATTTGAATATTCACAATTGCTTCCCAAGAACATGTACCGGTGCTAAGACAAAAGAAAAAAAGATGTTAATGCATTGTACTGAGTTACTTGCCTGGAGTTGCATTCAGGCAGGTTTGGAGAGCCGTGCTGAAAGTAGCCCCATCTGGAAGACCAATGTTTATCCCATGCGTCTGGTTAAGTCTCTGCCACAGCAGCGTAGGGCATCTGAAGAATGGGGTGAGGGAACAGGAGCTGCCAGGGTGCTGTTGTTGGCTGACAACCCTGAGTGCTCCGGGCTGCAGGCTGCTTTCAGCAGTGGGCCAGGTCAGTACAGCACAGGACTGTGGGATCCCTGGCCTGTCCCGTGAGGTGAGATAGGAACGGAGCGAATGGGCACAGGGTGTACTTTATTAAAGGCGTTTATTCAGGGACAGTTCCTAACTTTCCTGACCTTCAGAACAGTTGGAAACAGGTCAACTATTTATTCTAGAGAAAATGCCATAGGATTTATTTCATAGTATGCCAGTGGGCAAAATCTACTTCGTATATAACTGTGATTTTATCTCCGTTGATTTTTTGCCAGTGATAGATAGGCTCAGTGGTTTTGCAGTCAAGAAGTCTGGATTCCAAATTGACAAGTATGTGTCCTTGGGAGAGTTACTTCCCTTTCTGAACCCCAGTGTACCCATCTTCAAGGAACATATATGTTTTCATGCAATCACACTGCTCAGTGGCAATCCTAGGTCAATTAAGTAAAATCACAAAGCATTCACAGGGCAGTGCCGGCTGTCTTTCCTGCGGATACACTGGGTGTGTGCAGATTGCACTGAGTAGATGTGCTGCTGGTTGGAGGTTTTAGTATTGGCCAAGCAGGTTGCTTTTTGGTTTGATTTCATGTAGCAACCAGAGTCCCCTATTCTCTCTCGCTCTCTCTCTCTCTCTCTCTGTCTCTCTCTCTCTCTCCATCCACCATTCATCTGTCTGTTCACCCAATCATCTATCCTCTCCTCATTCAATTAGAAGTGCATATGCATGCAAAAGCTTAAAATACTACCAGACAGGTATTCTCTGCTGTACCCTCTCCCAGGTCCCTCTCCAAAGGCACTATTTATGAGCATACTTTTGTGCACAAATAGAACACTGGTCCCGCCGTTCAGCATGTAACTTGGCAGCATAGCCTGTGAATGGCCCATATGGGGGTGCATCATCTGCCTCATTTTTCTGGATAGCAGCATAATGCTACATAATGTAGGGATATCTCAGTGTATTTACTAATCCCCTAGTAGTGAGCCCTTCCGTTGCTTTTAACCCTTTGTTGTTTTGTTCGACAGAGATATCCTTCTGTGCACTTTTTTTGTACACATATATAGCATCTGGATAGCCTTCTTATTAGGTAAATTCCTATAAAGAGATTTTTTTTTTTTGAGACAGGGTGTTGCTTTGTAGTTCAGGCTGGCACTGAGCTCAATATGTAGCCCAGGCAAGCTTTGAACTCAGCCATCCTCCTGTCTCTGCCTCCCGAGTGCTGGAATGACAGGCATGAGCCACCACGCCCGGCACTGTGGTATGTGGTATTAATGGCTGGTGGGCGTGAGTCTCCATGCCCAGCATCATATGTGGTTACCGGGGATCGAACTCAGGACCTTGCGCTTGCGAGGCAGGCGCCAGAACCACTGAGCTAACCCTCTGGCCCAAGAGATTTTGTGGGTCAGATTTTTAGAGTTCTAGTGTCCTAGAAAAGGATTGCACCAGTTTTCCCACCCTCCAAGTCATGAGAAGATACTCTTGCTACTTTGTGTTGACCTTTTATTCAGTCTCAAAAGTGTTTTGAGCCGGGCATGGTGGCTCACGCCTGTCATCCCAGCACTCGGGAAGCAGAGACAGGAGGATTGCTGAGTTCGAAGCTTGCCTGGGCTCCATAGTGAGCTCAGGGCCAGCCTGAACTACAAAGCGAGACCTGTCTCAAAAAAAAAAAAAAAAGTTTTGAAACTACATATACTGTTCTGAGCAGATCAATCTGCCCCTTTCTAATTTATAGATCTTTTGGAGTATAATTTTCAGAACTTACATATGCCTCCCATAAAGCATGGTGGCTATATGTTCAAGTTAAACAAATCCAAACAGAACTACGCACTTTTAGAAATACAGAAGCCCGTGAGATAACTTGGGTGAGGAGAAGAAATCCAGTGACTTCTCCCAGCCACATGGGCATTTCATGGCAGACAGAGAGAGGGTGGGCTTTTCTCGAGTTGGGTCCAGTCTCCCTCATCACCCCATGCTGCACCCAACACGGGAACACCCTCGTGCAACATGGTCCACAGGCCCAGCACTAATCCTGGCCACGGTCAGGAGGGAGAAGATGAAATAGGAGGGACGGTGAACTCGGGGACGGACAAGATCCCTACTCCGTCATTTTCTGGCTGTCTGTGGGCGAGTTACCTTTTCAGATCCTCAGAATTTTCATCTAGAAGATACCAGAGGCACTATCTACTCCACAGTATGTAGACGAGATGAATTGCAGTATCTAGAAATTGTAAACCATCAATATTTTTCTTTCTAACTATTTGAATAAGTGATTAGCAGCATTTTTGTATCCCCCTAGTATGAGTTCAGAGCCATTGTTATATATTTCTGTTACAAAATAATATCTGTGCTTTTAAATTAAAAAAATATAGGTTAATTATAAGTCTCCATAACAGCCCTACCATCTTGATTAATGGTGGAGAAATATGGAAGAAGTCCTTCCTTAACTTAGTACTGGCAGGAGACAGGAAAGTACCCCTCAATCAGCACAGCTCATGTGGATAAATGTCCTATCGCCACTTGGGGTGGTATTATATCTAGGGCTCACTCTGTGGTTCCTCAGAAGGTCCCAGTGGAACCAAGCCCAGCTGGCCATTGTACGTGACTCGCTCGTTGTGGTAGACTAACTTCCGGTCAACTTGGAACGCCCAGCTGAACTGAAACGCTGCGGTTCTGGGCATGGAAGACCTACCTGAGAAGCATTGCCAATGGCATGAAAAGAGAACTGGGGAGAAGATTAGATACTGATTCTCCTGAAGACGCTTGCTGCAGCTGGTTTTCCTGATACGAACTCAGCTGTTTCATCAGAGGAACTCTGGTCTTCACCTTGAGTTTCACCTCCTGGCTCCAGGGAAGATCCTCAGCCTGATGGCACAGTCTTTCTCACTCTTACCATTAACCCTTAGCCTTCCTGGAACAGACCCTCGATAAGGACTTGCAGGAAACATTGCTGTGGGCTCTAGACCTTTAGCCAGACTTGTGTGGAATATTACTATGGCATCCAGACCCTTGTCTGGATTCTTTGAGTCTCTAGTGTGTACACACATCTCTTGCACTCCTCTCTACTTGGCTTTTTGGGTGAATATTATAATCCTGTAACGTATGTATGTGTCCAATGAAATCCATTCCCTTGAAACCCACGGTGACATACCTTTTGCAGGCTCTTTTCTCTTTTCAGTCTCTCCTCCCAAACGAATTTTCTGAACCCAGATCCTTGGTATGGAATTTGTTTCCAGAGAAGCCCAAATTCTGGATGGTCCTTATGTAGTGGAAACTAAAAAAAAAAAAAAAAAAGGCAATTTATTGTAATTAATCCATTCATCATCTCTAACAATGTGATGTCATCTTTGAGAAATAAAATCAACTCAACCCAATTTCTAAACATCTACTAGACTCTGGGAAAACTACATACACAAGATAAGGGTGGTTTCCGCCATCCAAGAATGGGCAGACTCTCAGAAAAACCACTTTTTCTAAGCCTGAGATACTGAATGAGAAAAATTTGACGAAGGAGTTCCATTATTTCCCTTCTCTGACCTGCATGTGGCTTCTGTAGGAATAGAAGACCCAACGTGTTATGTAACTATACAGATTAGGCCCGAGCCACATCTAATGTGCTCCCTGGTATAACACACGACAGAAACCTGAGCGGGAAAGCAGTGGACGGGCTGGGGCAGCTGGGAAGCCAAGGAGTGCACTTCCGGTGTCAGAGACCAAGGAGTGCACTTCCGGTGTCAGAGGCAGCGCCTCCCAAAGCTCCGTGGTGCTGTCCAGGTTTCGCCTGTCTCCCTGTCAGGAGTCTGATTCCTTCGGATTGCTCTACCTGCACGAGAGTAAAATAGGTGCCCGGGTGGGCTTGGCTTTCCTCGTCCTTTATCTCGTGACCCAGCCAAAAAGGTCCTCTCTTTTTCTTAGCGTCCAGGCAAAAAGGTGTCATGGAGGCCATCTGGTGAGGCTTGGCTTGTGTGATTTTCCCTGAAACCGTCATGGTAGCCAAGGGCATGGGGCTTCCTGGTTGGGCTGAGTCTATCCTGTTCCTGGCTGGGAGAAAGAAGCCCCACCCCAGGGTCACAGGGACTCTGCGGTAGATGCAAAGCACAAAATAGCGACAGCAGCCCGCAGGGTGGCGCTCAGTGCCGTCCTTTATGCTCCCGAGGCGACTGTGGGAAGTATTTTCCTCTTTCCCTTAGGGCGAGGTCAACGGACTTGCAGATCCTTTCTGGGGAAGCTGCCCTTGCCTGACTCAGTGGCAGAGAGAAGAGGGCAGTTCCCACCCTTGGCCAGAGTGCAGTGGTGGCGCTGCCCGACTGCTCCCTCTTCGGTTTTCCCAGTGGCTGCAGCCCTGGGTGGCCTTGGTAGGTGAAACCTGGACATCAGGCCCCTGTCTTTTTTCAGTTCCAGACCTCCCCGTGATGGTGAGCTCAGCAGCTTGCGTTTTGTCATCCCTCGTGAGACTTTCAGAAATGCCATTTATTTATTTTTGCATTTCTCTTCTGCAGGAGGCTACCCCTGTAGTATGAAGAATGTGACTGCACTCTTTTGGATGATTCTGGATTTTAAGGAATCAGCAGTGGAATGCTATAGATTTCCTTCCTTTTCTTTCCCCACCCTCCTCTTCCCCTTGGCTTGTAATTAGCCATTTTTCCTCCGAGTTTTGAAGGCTGCTTATTTGAAATTCATCAGTGAGCGAGTCCCCTGAGAATTACTCTCAATTACAAATTGAAGACTAATTGTACTGTGATGGTTGTTGCCTCTGCCGTAATCACTTCCCAAATTAACTCTTGCTTCTTACGGACGGACGGACACTAAGTGGAGGCTTTGCGAGGAGCAGAGACCCATAGCGCGACACGCAGCCACGGGTGAACTGTGGAGTCGCACCTGCGCACGGCTGGTGTCAAGTTCTCTCTTTTTGTTTCCTTCAAATTCTAGATTACTTTTAAATCTTTTAAAATCTAAAGGTAAAATTTGCTTCAGGGGAAAAAGCATAGATTTTTGCTTTTATGACAAAGAATTTATCACATAACATTACATTTTTTGCCCTGCTTATTGCTAATCTTGTGTTCAGACAAAAAGTTCCTGAAAAGTATAAATCACCACCCTCTGCTCGTGCACTCCATTTTTATGTCTCCTTGATGTGTTTGTCCGCGGGAGGCCACTCTTTCCCCGGGCCCAGGGCTGTTTGAGGTTCCCTTCTGACCAGAGCACATCAAACCATCTCTTCTGCATTTGCTTGACCGCAGGTGGAACCCAAGGCAGTTGCACTGAGTTGCATTCCTTGCTCATTTTTTATTTTCTATTTTGAGACATGGTCCTGCTAAGTTGCCAACATAAGGCTGAAGCTTGTGATCCTCCTGCCTCAGCCTCCCAGAGTGCTGGAATTTCAGGCATGCACCACTATGGTCAGATCCACCTCATACATTTCATGTTTCTGTGTGTTGTCCCAGTAACAATTAGGTAATGAACAACAAGCTGTAGGAAACTCATTAAAAATTAACCCCAGGTGGGCCGGAGATTTAGCTCAGTGGTTCCAGCGCCTACCTCGCAAGCGCAAGGCCCTGAGTTCGATCTCCAGTAACCACATACAGTGCTGGGCGTGGAGACTCATGCCCACCAGCAATCAATACCACATACCACAGTGCTGGGGATGTTGGCTCACGCCTATAGTCCCAACACTCAGGAGGCAGAGGCAGGAGGATTGCTGTGAGCTCCAGATTTGCCTGGGCTACATAGTGAGCTCAGGGCCAGTCTCAGCTACAAAGTGAGACCCTGTCTCAAAAAAAGGAAAATTAACCTGAGAGAACAGCGAGGTAAAGGCCACGGCCATCCCACAGTGTCAGCCGGGGACCCCCCGGGATCTTCAGAACATTCCATCCAGGAGTCATAAAGGTGATTTGTACACATTTCGCATAAGCTTAAATAGAAATGTAGACTTTAAGAATAGTTGTTAATTTTCTAGCAACATATGGTTGTGTGATTTTACACAGAAACTAGAAAGTAATTTAAAAGATGTTTAAAATATTCCTTTGACCTAATCAAATGATAATAATACAAAGAGCCACCCACTAACTTTCCCAAAAATGACAGACGGAACAATGCTCGTCAGGTTTGCTGTTTCTGCCGGAGCCCTCTGGCCACAGCACAGGCCATGGCTCACAGCCCAGGGAGACCCACCAGACAGCGCCCAGAGGAACCCTGAGCATCCGACTCGTCCCAGGGCTGACAGTGGCTACTTCCTAGTGAAGCCCCGGCTCCAGGTCCATGGAGGTCTCAGCCTCCTCTATGTGGAACTCCGCGGCCCTCAGTTCCTTAGTCCCAGGTCTTTCTGAGGCCTGAAGTGACAGCTGAAGAACTGTCTCTGGTTCTTTTGTTTTTTTGTACCAGGGATTGAACTTGTGACCTTGAGCTTCTGAGGCAGGAACCAGAATCACTGAGCTCAATCCCTGGTCCCTTATCTTTGGTTGTTACTTCGAATATTTTCCTACCTTTGAGGCTTTCCCTGAGAATTTTGGGTCAGGTTAGAGGTTTCCCATCTCTCACCCCACAGCAAAAGTTCATTCAGAGTTCAAGATGGAAGGGTGGCGTCCTGGAGCGGCCACCCGCCTGACTTGAATGCCAGCCCTGAAAGGGCCGCCACCCAGCAATACACCAGACTAACTCCCCTGCGCCTGCTACCACCTCTGGTAACAGTGACAAATGTCTTGTCTGCTTTTTTCCAAAAGTAAACTTTCTCACCATGTTGTGTATAAACTATTTGTAAACTACCTGCCTGACCTGGTAGTGTGGGAGACCGAGGCAGGAGGACTGCACATTTGAGTACAATCAGGCAATTCAGTGACTTAGCGAGACCCTCTCTGAAGAGAGAGAGAGAGAGAGGAGAGAGAGAAAGAAAAAGAAAAAGAAAGAAAAAGAAGGAAGGAAAGAAGGAAGGAAAGAAAGAAAGAAAGAAAGAAAGAAAGAAAGAAAGAAGAAAGAAAGAAAGAAAGAAAGAAAGAAAGAAAGAAAGAAAGAAAGAAAGAAAGAAAAGAAAGAGAAAGGAAGAAAGGAAGGAAGAAAGAAAGAGAAAGAGGAAAGAAGAAAAGAAAAGAAAAGGCTTGGAATGTAGTTCAGTGTAAAGCCCTAGGTCTGGTCCCCAACCCTGAAAGGGGTGAGTAGGAAACTCACCCATAATTTCACACCTAGAAACAAAGACTTTTAACATAGTAACTTGCAGTCTTTCTTTTGTACAGTGTGTTTTTTCCTCTAATAAACTAGACTGCATTCCCTTAATTACTAGAAATATAATTTTAATTTAACAATATATTATTTATATTTCCTCCTGTTGAATTTATAAATACACTTGGTGTAACTATTATATATGTACTGAATATATTAATATGTTAATAATCACAATATATAATATACAATCTTATTTGTATACTTGTAAATATATTCAGTGCATGCATGGTAGAACTCATTGGATATATGGTAGTTATTATTGATGCTATAACCAATACTTCGCACAGAACACTTGGGGTGTGGGGCAAGTTTCTTTACAATCAGCCCTCAGAAGGGGGAGAATTTGCTACAAGGGCAGAAGCCTCCTTAAGACTTCTCAATGCTTGTTGCTAAAGTTCCCTGAATTTTCCAAAAGATGTTCAACAAATTCTTATGACAACCACAGAGGTCTTGCTGAACCCCAGAAAGGCTTTTCCCCTGAGTTGATTTGAAACTGAATAGACATGAACACTTTTACATACTTAAAAATGGCTCGCTAGTGAGCCTGCTCCTCTCCTGAAGGTAAATTGACATCCAGCCAGTCTACCTGCCGAGGAAGTGCTGGTGTGATTGCAAGGTCCCCCGAGCTACATTTCCATGTTAAAAACTGATTTTTTAACATCTACGCCATTGTACGTTAAAAACAGTTTTTTTCCTTGTTAACTAACTGAAGAATGAATGTCTCACCAGCGTTGTATGAAATCAGTTCTAGATGAAAATGTTCATCCTGTATCCATGATAGAGATGTAATCTCTCCCTTTTCAACAGACAGTTTTCAGCTGCGACTCTTTCTGATGGACTGGCGATGTCACCTACTGTCGTCGGAGAAAGAAAGGCTCCCTCTCAGCTCTGTCGTGCTACGCGCTGATGAGTGAAAGCACCAGAATTTGCTAACAAACGACTCTATCTGCTACCCGTTGTGATTTCCCATCCTTCCGCCTCCTGGACAGACAAGCCTGGCCTGACCAGAGCCGCCTGGATTCCCAGTTCAAGGCACCTTTGTTGGGTGGCGAGCCTGTTCCCAAGAGCCCTGGAAACCACTGTGAAAGAGGCACCTATTTCGCGCACGGTGGTGTTGCGCCACCCTGCTGCCAGAGAGGATGCTGGTCAGCGGGGGGCGGGGCGCGTGACGCATGCTCACGGGGAGCCCTGGTCCCTGTGAGGGGTGCTGAGTCCCCTGTTAACGGCAGGCCAGGGCAACTCTGCAGAGAAGCAAGCGCACTGAGATAGTCATCAGGCTCCTTTCCTACGGCATAGTTTCCCTCCAGCTCAGCGATTAGAGATTTTCCCCTGGTGATGTGATCCACACGAAAGACTCCAGATAAAAAAATATAGACATTGTACTAGAAGAGGAAGAAATTATGGATGTGCAATCCGTCCAGGAACATGCAGATGTATGTCTCTGCACTCTTACATCTACTTCAAATTACCTCCGTATCCCCAACAAACAGAGGAACAGGGAGGCCACTGCACCTTCTGTGTGTGCAGAGGGAGGAACGGTTCACCCCAAGGTCCGCTAGACACGTCCAAAGGCTCGTACAGCTTGGGTTGTGATCAGATGCACGAACAGGCTTTTCACCGAGTGGATGATTCATTCACTCATTCATCTTGATTGATAATTAGAACTGACAAAGAACAGATCAACAGAAATCACGAGGTCAAAAACATCTGGGACTCGGTTTAATGAGATACCCCAAAACCTCTTTAGTGGTAATTGCGTTGCAAGCACCAAAGAGCTTTCACAGTTGTTTTTGCAAATGAAACAAATTAGCACCCAAGATCTGAAAAGTACAGGCCTGGAAAAACATGAGGGAGTTGAGCACGGCCCTGGATAGCTTGGCCAAATATATATATTAATCTAGATACACTCTGCCATTTAATTTGGGGACTTCTTGCAGCGAAAAGTTAAGACTCTGAATCCTACTGCTGTGTGCGCTTGGAATTCCCTGGAGGGCAAGCCCAGCTATGAGGCAGTATTCTTCCTTCCCCACAGGATCCCTTACCAATTTCACAGAAATACCCTGAGAATTATTAAATATTCAAGATGCTTAAAATCTGTAGCTTAAATCCTTTTCCTTGTTAGGAAATGTAGATTCTGCACAAACAATTGGAAGGTTTTGTAGGTGTTCGGTTATACTCAAATGGTTCAGGAAAGCTGTAATAAAACAGAACAATTGCATATCTTCTTGGATCTAAGCTTAGCTAGGAAGATAGAAGAACCCGTTTTCAAAGTAATCAGCTCTGATTTTGGTCTGTTTCCTTATTTAGCCACCTCTGCCTAAATCCAGCATGAAGTCAGGGAATTATGGTTATTGTACAAATCCTGTAGAGGGAAATTTTGAACAAATATGCCTAGCTGGAGCAGGAAGGCTTCGTGTCTTAAAAAGAGTCACCCAATGAGGAACAATGGAAAAGCAATGTCCTTGGAATAGAAGTGCTGTCCTGCCATTTGCTTAGCTCTGTTTCTTTCCTCTTGACTTTTCTGGCAAAGGAACAGCTTTGAGGAAAAGTGGTTCCCATCCTTGCAGCACCTGTTCGTACTACTGCTTGGCAGTTAGCCTGTTCTGCCCCCATGTGACCCCTGCTGCCTGCTAAACTTAGAAGGTCTCCAATACCTACATTAACAGGACCTTATCTTTTGGAATCACATGTTGCTGCAAAAGATTTCCGCATATGGCAGTGTCCCAGAGTCCGCAGCCATATTCTGTGGCAGAAAAGATGCTGCTGGACCCTAGATGATCAGAGGGCCTTGGAGATGCAGTCAGAGCCTCCCAGTATGCAATGACGGCTGCTGAAAGGACACAAGTTAGAGCAACTCAGTTGCAAAACAGCCACCACAAACCCGGCTCTGTCTTCCAGAATTCTCTAGCAAAACTGGTGGAACAATTTCAGTTGAATCCGTTTTAAGCTCCTTGCTTTTTACCTATGGGGAATCTGTAGGAAATTAAGGGCATATCGAAACATAATTATCAAGCCCCCTTGGTGACAATTCCAGGTGCTTTGCCAGCGATGGTGGAAAGTGAGTAATAACATCCACATATTTCTGCAGAACTTTTCAGAAGAGATCTGAGGGCTTAGAGTCATTCTAGGGAAGAATAGAAATGGATAAACCATGTGGCTTTTCAACCAATTTCCTTCTCCAAGAATGAGGGTTTTACTTCAAGAGAAATCAACTTTAAAAAAAGAAATCAAGTTAAAGAAATCAATTTTAAGAAATCAAGTTTAAAAAAAAATCTGGAGCAGTATTCAGTCAAAAATACATCACTGAAAGGGTTTGAAGGAATACAGAAGGCAGCCAGGAGGGGAGGGAAAGCACCCACTGTGACCTCATGTACCCATGTGCCCGTGCACTTCCTTTTAGTCTTTCCCCAACTCTATCTGAACTCCCTGTGGAAATCCAAATTTCCCTGTGCCTTCTGGGTCTAATATGTGAGGCAACTTCTACAAGAAGGGAGCGATCATCTTGACATTGGTCTGAAACAGCAAATGACAGATAACGAAATGGCCTTTGAAGTGGTGTAGTTAGAAATAACCCCATCTGCTAATGCTCAGTAGCCTCCTGTTTTGCTAGGACAGGGCTGGGGACACACCAGGCAAATTCATCTGCCCCCGCCTTTGCAGAGCCTGTGAGCTAAGAGCGGCTTTCACCTTCTTTAATAGCTGAAAACATCAAAAGAATCATCATTTTGTAGCTTGGGAAAATTATATGAAGTTCAAATTTCAGCCTCCGTAAAGAAGGTTTTGTTGGAATGCAATCACACGCACTCATTTCCAAACTGACGTGGCCTCCTGAGATGAGTAGTTGTGACAGAGACATGATGACCGGCAAAGCCTGAGACGTTTACTATGAAGCTTGAAACAGAAAAAACATCCAAGCTGGAAGAAAGAATCATGAGGTGCTGCAAAGCGTGTACTCTTTCCAGGGAAATTCAGCAGCTTGTTTGCAACCAAGAAGACTCCACCTTTCTTCTAACAACTTAGAAGATTTTTAATTAGCCACTGATAGGGCATATAGTCACAGGCTGATTCCATACCCCCTGTTACTAGCCTCTGTCTCGATGGCCACCCTGTTGTGAAAGTTGTAGGTGATCCAGTCTGGTTTTTTAGTCAGACTGCTGTCTTTTGAATTCTTAATAATTGTCTGATAAATCATTTGTGGTACCAAGCTTCCAATGTTCTTAATCCAGGTTAAATATTTCAGTTAATAGCATGCTAACGAAATCCCAGTGGACCCAAATAATTACAGTTTTTTAAAAGACATCAAACACAGGTGCAGAAAATTCCAAGGAGATAGCTCAATAATGAGAAGCAATATGAGAACCTAGACTCTATAAACAATTGCCTTGCTGCCTCGTGTTCGGCTCATTTGTAACATACTAGGCAGAGATTTTAAATGAAATGTCTTACTCTGGGGAATCCATCGAATTTAAGAAGTCTTTTTATCCTCTCAAATTCATGGTCTCAAAAACCTAGTAAAAAATAAAGTATTCTGCATTGCACAGTATGTACCACAGCTTGTTAATTGATGATTAGGTATGTTTTCTTGAAAAATTCTATTATGGTATTAAAATTAGTTTCAAGAAAGGTTTAAAATATCTTTCAGTGAGCAAGCCTTGAAATATTAGAAGTAACATGAAATTCAAATCTTTGTCGGTATTTGAGCTGTTTGAGGCAGATCATTTAGAAAGAGAAATGACAAATCTTCCTACAGCTTCAAAACATAACCTGCATGCACTGCTAGAATTAGTTGAGAAGGGACTGTCTTAGTTAGTGGATATTGTAACTGTAATAGCACAATTCCAAAGCATTCACTAGCACATCCACAGGTCTCTGTCTTGCAAATGCTGTGTTCCACAACAAATTCCTGAATGTGTGGGTTTGTTATTAACTTAGGTTTGAATTAGAATTCCCTATCTTACAGCTTGGAGCTAAACTCTGTTTACAAAACAGTATTTACACTTGACTAATTTTGCAGATCAAACTAATTAAATCAATTAAACTGGTGATTAACCAAATGAAGGCTGATTGCAAAAATTAGTGGGTTTATTTTGGAGGACTGGAAGTAAGCTAATTACTGCAGTGATTACTTGAACCTGGAGTACTCTAAATGTGGTATAAATTGAAACCTCATAGTGAATTAGACTGGGAATTCATTACAGTTTAAAGCACTGTTAATACTATTCAGTCTGCTCCTCCTTGGGGAAAATTCCCCTCTCTGTGTTTTGTATACGGATAAACAATTACTTGAATTCCATACTTTTTTTGATACAACCCAGTGAAGGGAGGGGGCACCAAAGGAGACTTGCTTTTAGAATGACACACGCTGGGGCCGGAGGGTTAGCTCAGTGGTTCCAGCGCCTGCCTCGCAAGCGCAAGGTCCTGAGTTCGATCCCCAGTAACCACATACAATGCTGGGTGTGGAGACTCACGCCCACCAGCAATCAACCAGCAATCAGCACCGCATACCACAGTGCCAGGTGTGATGGCTCACGCCTGTCATCCCAGCACTCAGGAGGCAGAGGCAGGAGGATTGCTGAGTTCGAGGCTTGCCTGGGCTACATAGTGAGCTCAGGGCCAGCCTGAACTACAAAGCGAGACCCTGTCTCCAAAAAAACCCAAAAAAAGAATGACACACGCCTGTCCCTGACACCGCTTTGTGCACATACCGAACACTTGAGGATCTTGCTAAAGGATGAATTATGATCCAGTGTGTTGGAGGCAGAGACATGGGAACGTCAGGGATGGGTGGGACAGTAGGTGTCCATACCTCTGTGTGTGTGTGTGTGTGTGTGTGTGTGTGTGTGTGAGCGAGCATGCGCATATGTACTAAGATTCTGCTTTCCTTTCAGGCTCTTGCCTTTCAGGCTCCTGAGTGACATGCTTCGAGCTGTTGGGTCGCACTTTTAGTAGTAAACACATATGCTGCAGCAGATGGCTGAAGGGTTAGAATTAGATTTTGACATTTCAGGGTGGGATACGGAGACCACGACGGTCCCTGGATGAATCCTGACCCATTGTGGTAGGAAATGCCTGAGCCGGCAGCCTCACGAGGGCTGATTTCAGCAGGAGCCGCCGGACCAGGCCTGTCGCACACCTTTCTCTCCTCTTGCTCCTCTTAAGCCACTGTGTTAGCAGCAGAGTGTTTATGTCCATACACAATACATTCTACTAATTGGTTTTTAAAGCATATCGTTTTAACAAAATGTGAACACAGCTGAGCATGTGCTCTGCATTGTGCTGATTTAAATATCACTGAGCTGTCAGTTCTGTTTTTCCTTAGTTTGAGGTTTATGAGATGGTATTTACAGTAATGAAAGAAAGACTTCAGGTTCTTATCAAAGATATGATTAGTCTAGGAATGTTAGCCTAGTGATGTCGGCTTTGTACAAAATTTTAAAGGGAAGCAAGCAGCTTCTTTCTGCAGACAAACTGGAGGATAAACGCATCTGTATTTTCAGTGTGGCAATCTCTTTGGAAATGAGGCGGGAAAGTTAATTCTCCCAGGTAATCAATGAACCTGTCTTGACATTTGGTTTCTGCCTGTTGCAGGTTCATAGCAACAAACACCTTCTCCCCCCAGGAAACCCCACAACCTTTAGCAATGACTATTCATTGCCATTTGATAAGAGCTACCCTCCGTGTGTCGGGGCTCGAGAGTGCAAGTTTGAAAAAATTAAGACCACAGACTGTGTTTTAATAAGGACAGAGCTCTCAGGAAAGGAAGGCACATCTGAAGAGTTTCCATCTGGCGAAAGAACAACTTGCATGGTTACAAAACAGCCTTCCGTGAGGAACAGATTGCTCAGGGCTTTGATGAGGTGCCTGAAATTAATCAAAATGCGTTGGGTTGCAATTCTTACTGAAATGCCTTTTAGATGATTTTTTTTTCATGCAACGGTCTTGGGGAAGCACTTGAATTTCTCCTTGATGCTTGCAGACATTTGCAAGCAGCCAGCTTCCCGGCCTGAATACGAACTAGGATCACGAAGGCTGTATGTAGAGGTGGAGAAGATGCAGGAGACCGAGCTGGGCTGGTGTGAATTCCAGAGGAGTGGCTTTAAAAATGACTGCTTGGGCCGGGCGTGGTGGCTCACACCTGTAATCCCACCACTCGGGAGGCAGAGGCAGGAGGATTGCTGAGTTCAAGGCTTGCCTGGGCTACATAGTGAGCTCAGGGCCAGCCTGAACTACAAAGCGAGACAAAACAAAACAAAAAAATGAAACGCTTGGAATAAGCTTCTCTGGTTGGCCACTTTAAGACTTAAAAGTAGTAAAAACAAAAACTTAAGGCTGGAACTTTTAGTTGAGTGAGGTTTTATGTGGGCAAGCTTTATAGATTTTGTCATGTTCATTTAGTAGAAGGAGTTTAGCAACAAAAATTGATCTTGCACGGGCCAGGGATTTAGCTCAGTGGTTCGGACGTCTGCCTGGCAAGTGCAAGGTCCCATGTTCGATCCCTGGTAACGACATACTACAATGCTGGGTGTGGTGGCTCGTGCCTATAATCCTAGTACTTGGGAGGCAGAGACAGGAGGATTACTGAGAGTTCGAGGCTAGCCAGGGATACATAGTGAATTCAAAGCCAGCTCGAACTACAAAAAGTGATAACTTGTCTCAAAAAAAAAAATATTGATCTTACAGGGCCAGAGGTGTTGCTCAGTGGTAGAGTTCTCATTCAGGATGTGCAAGACCCTGAGTTTGATCCCCACCACTGAAAAGTTTTGTCTTATTAAACAAAGGTTAACAGAACATTTCTGTTAATTATCAGTTGGCCGTCTGGAGACTTCCTTACAATGGCAGATATAAAAAATGACCAAGTCATCAATGAAGAGACCATCCAGGATTTCCCTTGCCCACGACTGCAGGTTTGGGTCATGTCCACTGACCTGGAGTAACTCCGCCTCTGAGGAACAGATACCTGTGAAGCAAACATCTATTCTGGCACCCAGGCTTCTTGTTCATCACCCTCCTGAACACATACAGAGACTCTAGTGTCTGTTACAGAGTCAAGAAGTGGGTTTGTTGCTTTACCACAAATAGAACTGCCTTGGGGAAAGATACTCACATAGACTTTCTGGTGCTTCCATCTCTGGGACACCAGCAATAACTGTCAGGATTCTTTCTGTGGTCTTCTATGGTTCTTCTGAACCTTCTTCCTCTTGTAACCGGGTGCAGTGATGTTGATTGAGTTGTCTTACCAACTATAACCCTATCCTTAGCCCATCTCCTGGAAATGCACCCCAGACTGCCCTGATCAAATCGTAGGTTGCATCTTCCTGTGGCTAATCACTCATGGTATATGGACTTTTTCCCCAAACTATTGAGAAGCAGTGACCTAAGCGTCAGACTCTGGGTATGATCACATGAATGAAGCACTCTTTATGATTCATATGTAAAGCCAGAGGTTGCAAGACATTTCTTAGAGTAATTTTAATTCCCCTTCCTACCTGTAAACAAGAAGATAACCTGTAGGGTGTTAGAATCACTGGTTTCTTTGCATCTATTTGCAATAGAAGAGTCCAGTCCTAGACGCAATTTCTAGGTCATTCTTCAGTGTGCTCTCCTGCGGATCACCAGCTCTGTGCTATCTTTCCCTGCTTCCTCGCAAACATAAACTCAACGTTCAATGTCCGCTCTTCAGGGAACACAAGTGCAGTGCCAACTCTTGGCTAGAAAAAAACCGAGCCTGGTAATATCATTTCTAATGACAGTGTAGAGTTTAGGGAAGGACTGCGGTTGAGCTAACTCAGCCAGTGCAACTGGAGTGGAAGTTCTAGCTTGGGGCCTCCGATGCCTTCTTTTACAAAATGACAAGAGGGAGAAATGCCCCCATTCTCCATGTGGAAGCAACCTTGCATATGTAATGGGCCTGGAGGGGATCTGAGGCTGAGGACAGTGCTGATATCTTGATTCTAGCAAAGGGAGAAAAAAGGCAAGGACCTGTGAGTCTCAGAACAGCACTGAGCTGCTGGTGGAGCCCTTCTCGGGGTCTCCTTGTGCTGTAACACACGTTCTTTGGGATTAAGTCATTCGAGTTGGACTCTGCACTAGTCAGAGCTGAAAGCAAACACATTCTTTTTCTCGTGGAACCCAGGAGTTTTGATTCTTCCCATGTTTGCTCTGGATGCGTGCTAGAATTTGCAGCTTGCCAACTGATTCCAGGTCTCTGTTTTCCACGTAAGTGGTTGAATAAATGAATCCAGGACTCAGTGCGTACATAAAACTATATCAGTGCTCAGTGACTGTCAGCCTAAATCTTTCTGTCACTGGATCACAATTCCTGGGAAAACTTTTCTGTTCAGAGCTGAACGGATGAACCCACTGCTCCCACAAGTGGGAGCGTTATCTGATGCAATGAATCCAGGTAAAGAATAAATTTATTTGGCTTAAATGTAAACTATCACCTCTTCTGTCCCAGCTTGGAATTGATAAAGCTATTTAAGATTTCACCTGGGTCATTTTTCAGTACTTCTGCACTTTTGCTGTGTGCAGCACTGAAAATGCGAAGCCAATTTGCATTTGATTATTTGCCTATTTCAGAAAGTATTCATCTAGTAATTAAATTACTGGTAGAAGATGTCAACATAAACTAGTCAAACAGCGCACAGCAGATTACAATGTGGGAATCAATGTGACATATCCACAGGTCAGAGTTGCAAATATATAAATAGCTAAGAAATATAAAGTAACCTACATGGAAATAAGTAATAATAAGAGCATGGCCCTACTTAACCTGGAAATTATGGAAATTCTTTTCTTTTTTTTTTCTTTTTTTTTTTTTTTGCTTTTTGGAGACAGGGTCTTGCTTTGTAGTTCAGGCTGGCCCTGAGCTCACTATGGTGCCCAGGCAAGCCGCCGCGAACTCAGCAATCCTCCCATCTCTGCCTCCCGAGTGCTGGGATTACAGGCGTGAGCCACCACGCCCAGCATTATATGTGGTAACCGGGGATCGAACTCAGGTCCTTAT
>PVIC010012432.1:8554-29139 GCA_004025085.1 Thryonomys swinderianus
TCAGGCTGGCCCTGAGCTCACTATGGTGCCCAGGCAAGCCACCGCGAACTCAGCAATCCTCCCGTCTCTGCCTCCCGAGTGCTGGGATTACAGGCGTGAGCCACCACGCCCAGCATTATATGTGGTAACCGGGGATCGAACTCAGGTCCTTATGCTTGCGAGGCAGGCGCCGGAACCACTGAGCTAACCCTCCGGCCCTAGATTGTGTTTCTTGCAGTCTTGCTCTTAGTAATTTCTGTTGTCCGCCTTTCTCTTTCCTGTAGGTTGTACAAAGATGAGTATCAATTCAACCTTGACTAAAAAACTCAGATTTAAAGCCCCAAAATAATGCGTTTGTAATTCATCTCAGTGTTACTCTCTATAATAGTTTGACCAAGCAAGAGAAGAAATAAAATTCGTATATTTTTAGTAGTGTATTTCAAGTTGATTTTTAAAAAGGTATTTCTGAAATTATATTTAGAAAGACCTAAACCTGTTTCTTAATCAGCTTTGCAAACACTGATTAAGCTTAAAGAATCCTTGGATGCATCAGGAAATTGTATAATCTGAAAATTTTGTCTTTTGGTGACAGAAATACTGTGGATAATATGATTTTAATGTTAGGCTCAGTTTATTTTCATACTCATCAGGATGGCTATTTATTTATTTATTTAAAATAGATTTTATTGGTACATTTTATATATGTTGTGATCACAATGGACATTGAGAATTTGTACCACTACATGACTCGACTTCTCATTTTTTCTATTCCCCTACTCCCCCCTAATCCTCTGTCCCCTATATATAAACTTTGTTTCCTTTTGTTTAATCAAGTTTTTTCTTTCCCTTCTTTACCTACCCTTATACTCTCTTTTTCTCTTGATTTTTTTTGTGAGACAGGGTCTTTGTAGTTCACGCCAGCCCTAAGCTCACCATATAGCACAGGCTAGCTTCGAACTCAGCATTCCTCCTGGCTGTGCCTTCTGAGTGCTGGGATTATCTGTGTGAGCCACCAAGCCTGGCATTGTGGTATGTGGTTACCAGGTATTAGGGATCGAACTTGGGACCTTGCCCTTGCAAAGCAGGCCCTGAAACCACTGAGGTAACTCCCTGGCCCCTCCTGCAAATATTTTCTTACTATTTCATAATACCCATCATACATTTTAGAACTCATTCACACCTTCAGTTCCTCATACCAGAGAAAAGATATGGTATTTACACATCTGTGTCCTATTTATTTATGAGTATGTCCTCAAGGTAATGTCCATTTGAGTATGAAGGATTCAAATTTATTCTTTATGGCAGAGTAATACTCCATTTTAGAAGAAACACCACATCTTCTTTACCCAGTCTCCAGTTGATGGACATTTGGGTTGTTTCCAAGTTTGGCTCTCTAGGCTTAGTTTTTGATAAGCAAAGGGGTTTGAACGTTTATTTGAAAATGTGTCAGAATGTAATATAGCTAACAAAATAAAAATTGCTAAAAACAGATTGAAAATGGCTTTCTTTTGTCATTGGTTTTGGTGAGAATGTTAATATTACCAGTTACCCTCCTAGTCCTGAGAATCTCAGACTAAACTGTCACAGTGGAAACATTCACAGGGGTATAGGCACACGGAGTTGTTTAGGGATGATACTCAGGGCCTCCTGCTTGCCAGGCAGGTGCTCTGCCACTGAGTTACATTCTCAGCCCAAGGCACTCAGATTTGCCTACAGATAAAAGGTCATTGATGCCTACTTGGAATCAGGCTAAGGACCTTATTAAAGGCTAGGACTGACTCCTACCTTTTGTTTATTTTTATTTAATCTAATTTATGTTTGCCTTTTCAAGACAGGGTCCTGCTATTTAGTTCAGGCTGACCTAGAACTTACTATGTGGCCCAGCCTGACCTCTAACCTGCAGTGCTTCTCTTAGAAGGAATTACAGGCAAGTCCTACCACACCTAGATTTTCTTTTTTGTTTTTTGTTTTTTTTTGAGACAGGGTCTCCCTTTGTAGTTCAGGCTGGCCCTCAGCTCACTATGTAGCTCAGGCAAGTCTCAAACTCAGCAGTCTTTCTGACTCTGCCTCGAGTGCTGGGATTACAGGCTTGAGCCACCAAGCCCACCATTTGTAGTATGTGGTTCTGATTGCTGGAGGGTGTGAGTCACCATGCCTGGTATTGTTGTATGTGGTTACCCAGTATCGAACCAGGTACCTTGCGCTTTCTAGGCAGGTGCCGGAACCACTGAGGTAAATCTCTAGCCCTTCATTTTTTTTCCTTTCAGTAGCAGAGACTGAACCCAGAATCTTTGCACTGAGTTCCATCCCTACCTTTATTTTGTTTTGAGACAGGGTCTTGCCAAATTGTTCAGGCCAGATTCAGACTTCAGCAGCTCCTCCTGCATTAGCCTCTCATTCATGCCTCACCAGGTCTGACACCCTTTTTTTATTTTTTGAGACAGGGTCTCCCTTTGTAGTTCCGGCTGGCCCTGAGCTCACTATGTAACCCAGGCAAGCCTCGAATTCAGCAGTCATCCTGCCTCTGCCTCCTGAGTGCTGGGATTACAGGCTTCAGCCACCATGCCCAGTAACTTTTCTCTCTTTTGTGTAATGATTATGGGATACAGGGAGCACTGATGTGCATTCTGATCACCTTGTGGTATTGGGGGATTGAACCCAGGGCTTCACATCAAGCTGCAGCCCTAGCCCCTTTAGTTAACCAGTGTAAGACACAGAATCTCATTATGTAAGCTAGGCTGGCCTGAACGCACGACAGTCCTGATTCAGTGTATCAAATGCTGGAATTATGGCATGTGCCATTTTATGTGGCTAGTTTTTATTTTGATACAGAATCTCAGTGTGTATTCAGGCTAGCCTTGAACTTGCAACTTCCCAAATTCTGGGTTTACACACATACTAGACTGATTTTCATTCTTTTGTTGTTGTTTAATGGTATTTGGGATCAAATTCACAACCTTGTGTTTGCAAGGCCTGAGCTAAATCCTCAACCCCTTCCATAATTTTAGTGTGTGTACAATTTGGACATTTTCACCTTTGGTGGATACTATCTTTCAGAATGTTAAGGTAGTTTGGAAAATGGGAGCCAGATAGTGGAGCAAGCCTGTAATCTCAGCACTCCGGAGGCTGAGGCAGAAGGATTTCTGTGAGTTCAAGGCCATCCTGAGCTCCATAATGAGTTCAGGGTCAGTTTGAATTATGTGGATTGTCAAAAAAAAAAAAAAGTGTTTAAGGAGCCAGTTGGGTCTACATAATAAATCTCTCTATTTTTTTCTTTCTTTTCCCCTCCTCCCCCAAGACAGGTTCTTGCTGTGTAGTTTAGGCTGGCCTAGAACTTGTGATCCTACTGTCTCATCCTTACATAATTTCTGAAGAAAAGTTCAATTGGCTTTGAGCAGCTGAACTAGAGGGAGAGTTTTAACAAGCTGATGTTAGGGGAGCAAAAAATTTTGACCAAGTGGAGGAGACTGTTTTCAAAGAGAAATGAAGCAGATCGGTGGAAACAATTGACATTGAAACTTCATGAAAATATAGAAGACAATGCCTTGGTGATTTTTTAGAACTGATGCTGAAGCTCCTATTGAGCATTCTCCCTGTACATACCATTTGAATTACTACTATATAGCCAAGAGCTCTGATACCAGGATTGCCCCTTACTGAGCTCACTCTTATTGGAGATTCAGTTTTAGATGTGGTATTGGTTATGTTTTTGGAATATGTTGGGCAAATGTCATCACTAGTGTTCAGTAATTAGAGAAGAGCCCAATCATTGATTTGTGATGGTGGTCTTATTTATTTTTAGTTTTAGTTTTTGAGACAGGGTCTCACTTTATAGTCCAAGGAATCCTGCTTCTGCCTCTTGAGTGCTGGGATTACAGGTGTGAGCCACCATGCCTTGCAGAGGGTGGTCTTATTTATTTTTTTTGAGATAGGGTCTTGCTTTGTAGTTCAGGCTGGCCCTGAGTTCACTATATAGCCTAGGCAAGCCTGGAACTCAGCAGTCCTCCTGTCTCTGCCTCCCGAGTGCTGGGATTACAGGTGTGAGCCACCATGCTCAGCACTGTGGTATGTGGTATCGATTGCTGGTGGGCGTGAGTCACCATGCCCAGCATTGTATGTGGTTGCTGGGGATCAAACTCAGGACCATTGTGCTTGTGAGGCAGGCGCCAGAACCACTGAGCCAAATCTCCAGCCCCAGGGCAGTCTTATTTTTATTTTTTATTTTTTGAGACGGTCTCGCTTTGTAGTTCAGGCTGGCTCTGAGCTCACTATGTAGCCCAGGCAAGCCTCGAACTCAGCAATCCTCCTGTCTCTGCCTCCCGAGTGCTGGGATTACAGGCGTGAGCCACCACACCTGGCACTCTGGTAGTGGTATTGACGGCTGGTGGGTGTGTCTCCACGCCCAGCATTGTATGTGGTTTCTGGGGATCGAACTCAGGACCTTGCGCTCGTGAGGCAGGCGCTGGAACCACTGAGCTAACCCTCCGGCCCAGGGTGGTCTTATTTTTGAGACAGGGTCTCACTTTGTAGTTCAGGCTGTTCCTGAGCTCACTATGTAGCCCAGGCAATCCTCAAACTCAGCAATCCTCCTGCCTCTGCCTCCCGAGTGCTGGGATTACAGGTGTGAGCCAACACCCCTGGCCAGGGTGGTCTTTTTTTTTTTTTGGTGGTACCGGGGATTGAACTCAGGCCCAAAGGTGGTCTTTTTTTAAAAGAATGAAAGTTGTTTGTGATTCTAGAAGTGGTATTTGTTTTTTTTTGTTGTTGTTGTTATTTGTTTTTTGAGACAGGGTCTTGCTTTGTAGTTCAGGCTGGCCCTGAGCTCACTAGGTAGCCCAGGCAAGCCTCAAACTCAGCAGTCTTCCTCCTGCCTCCAGAGTGCTGGGATTACAGGTACTGATTGCTGGGGGATGTGAGTCACTATGCCTGGCCTTGTTGTATGTCATTACTGGGGATTGAACTCAGGACCTTGCGCTTGCAAGGCAGACGCTGGAACCATAGAGCTAAATCCCCGGCCTGGTACTTGCTTTTAATGACAAAAGTTGAATAGTAGAAAAAATAGTAAAGGTGAAAATTAGGAGAATCTAAAATTTTGCCAGTGAAACAAATCTCTCCTTTTGATGAACATCTGTTTAATCATTGTTTTCTTTTTGGTCATACATGCTATTGTATGTAAACTAGTAGCTTTGCGTGTTACTCTATATTATTTAAGACCTGGAGATTGAACCCAGTGCCTTCTTACTGAGTTACACCCTCCACCCCAGTCAAACTCAGGAAATTACAACCAGTCAGGTGTGGTGCCATTGAGCTACATCCCAGCCCAACTCTTTTTGAGAAAGGGTCTTGCTAAACTGCCTAGGTGGGGCTTAAACTGGCAGTTCTGCTGCCTCCATCTCCCAAGTACTGGGGTTACAGTTGCATACCACCATGCCTGGCAATTTATTATTATTGTTGTTGTTATTATCTTCCCAGTGCTGGAGGTTAAACCCAGGGTCTCTTACATGCTAGGCAGATACTTTTACCACTGAGCCACTTCTCCAATTCCAGCTTTTTTGGTGGGGGGTGGTTTTGGAGTTCAGATCCAGGACCTCACACATATCTGGGTGAACATTGTACCACTAAGCCACATCCCCAGCTCCTTGGTATTTCTTCAATAAGGTGTAGGCATCTTTCCATATTAGTGTGTATTTTGTTTTTTTGAGACAGGGTTTCGCTTTTGTAGTTCAGGCTGGCTCTGAGCTCACTATGTAGCCCAGGCAAGCCTTCAACTCAGCAATCTTCCTGTCTCTGCCTCCTGAGTGCTGGGATTACAGGCATGAGCCACCACGCCCGGCACTGTGGTATGTGGTATTGATTGCTGGTGGGTGTGAATCTCCACACCCAGCATTGTATGTGGTTACGGATTGGGGATCGAACTCAGGACCTTGTGCTTGCGAGGCAGGCACTAGAACCATTGAGCTAACCTTCTGGCCCTTAATAGCTTTAATGTAATTGTCCATTACTTGACTTGGTTATGTTATAGCTTAACCAGTCCTATTGATTGATTGATTGGTGCTGATGATTGAATCCAAAGCCTTCACATTGAGCTATGCCATGTTCCCCCTTAGTTTCTTCCTTTTTTCCTTCCTTCCTTCCTTCCTTCCTTCCTTCCTTCCTTCCTTCCTTCCTTCCTTCCTTCCTTCCTCTCTCTTTCTCTCTCTCTTTCTCTTTTTCTTAGGGAAAGTCTTGCTAAGTAGTTCAGGCTCTTGAACTCACTATGAATGATCACTGGAAGACCAACCTATTTTTTATTTGTTTTTTAAACAGAGTCTCACTATGCAGTCCAGGTTGCCCTCAGAACATATGACAGTCCTCCTGTTTCAACCCTGATTTGGGCAATTTAGCAAGACCTGTCTTAAAAATGGTGATGTAGATCAGGGGTTCAATCCTTAGTACCACAAAACAAAATTTATATTGGTAAAGGTTTGGCTGGATTGGGAGGGGTGTATTGAAGATTGCCCCTTGTTGTGAATGTTAGGCAAGTGGTGTACCACTGAGCTACATTCCCAGCTCATATTTGGAGCTTGCCAAAAGATTCTGTTGTAGTCCTTCATATTAATACCAATGAGTTAAAAATCTTATGGTTAGGAATTAATGTTTTTGAACTAATACGAATTCTGTTGCAAGAACCAGAAAAATGGCTCCTTTGACAGAAATAATTTTTAAGATGGGTGTGGTGTTACATACCTGTTATTCCAGTACTGAGGAGGTTGAGGCAGGAGGATTGCTCTGAAGTGGAGGCCAGCCTGGGCTACATCGTGAGCTCACTGGTAGCCTGAATTGCAAAGTGAGACTTTGTCTTAGAAAAAGTAGTGAAGTAGTTAGGATATGGGTGGGTGCTTCCTCATCTCTCTCTTGCCTCCCTTTCACTCCCATTCTTTTTCTCTTTGTGTTTTTGAGATAGGGACTCCCTACATTGCCTAGGCGGAACTCAAATTTGCAGCCCTCCTGCTTCAGACTCCCTGAATGCTGGGATTACAACATGTATCAGGGTTTCTGGCTGTGTGGCATCTTTAGGTGTGGTTTACTTTTTTTCTTTTTTTTTGGAGACAGGGTCTTGCTTTGTAGTTCAGGCTAGCTCTGAGCTCACTATGTAACCCAGGCAAGCCGTGAACTCAAAACAATCCTGTTTCTGTCTCCCAAGTGCTAGAATTACAGTCATGAGCCACTACACCTTGAATTGTGATGTGTGGTACCTTGCTGGAATTACAGGCCTGAGCCACCATGCCTGGCATTGTGGTATGTGGTAACAGGGATTGAACTCAGGACCTTGCGCTTGCAAGGCAGATGGCAGAACCACTGAGGTAAATCCCTGGCTCCATGGTGTTATTTACTTTTAGTCTGTGGGTTAATATTACTTGCTGTGGGTTTCACTTGAATTTGGGCATTCCCATGATAGCAAAAATTGATCCTGAACCATTATATCACATTGTTCAGATACCATATACTCTACGTAACACAGTGTAGAGGAAAAGAATCTTTTCTGGGACCTTCTAAACATGAACAACAACAAAAAATTTTCTAAAACTTTTCTAGCGTTGTTACTTATATGTTGTTGGCTATTTTATATCATTGGCCCTGTTTGTGAAATGGAGTTCAAAGAGAATGGTCTTTGATTGGTTCAAGCTACTGGAAGGCTGTACTTTCAGGGAACATTTCTATAGTTGGTTCAAACTACTTGGACTTTATTTCTAATGCTGCACCCATCCAGACATTATAGCTAAAAATAAATACTTCCTTCATAGTGTTTGTAAAAGATTAAATAAAATAATGCTAAAAACATTGGAGAGTGGGGAAAATAAGGTAATATGTATCAGTGCTTACCACAGAGCTAGTTTGAGAAATGTACAAAAACAACAGTATGGGGGGAGGAGGGGGGAGTGGGTAGGGATATGGGTAAAAATGAGAATTAACTTGTGGCATATACTGGTACAAATTTCCCAATGTTATATGTGATTTTGAGATGTATATAAATTGTACCAATAAAGAATTCAATTAAAAAAAACCAACAGTATGAAAAGAAAAATGGTAGATTCTGCCAAACATATATAACAGTAGCATATTAAACATATACCATACAGCAGAAAAAATACTTTGGGTAAGATTGGAGATGACTTTCTGGCATTAATAGAATTTAAGTTGATCTTTAAATGATTTTTTTTTCTTTTAATGATTAGAATGGGAAAAATGGTCACCAAAGTAAAAATAGTAGGAGTTGTTTATTCTTTTTAAAACTTCCACAAGGAATGCTGTCTGGTTTTATTGATCTCTTCCCATTTTCTCTAGGATCTTTAGCTGTCTTTAGCCACTAGCATCTTAAGTTCTAAAGTATCTCAGTTTCTGCTACCAAGTAAGAACTGGATTGCCACAGATCAGCAGTGGCTTCCTCTCTATTAAAGTGAATGGAGAGGTTTTCACTATAACTTTTTTTTTTTGTGGTAGGGTCTTGCTGTGTTCAAGATGGCCTCAAACTTACAGTGATTCTCTGGTTTCAGCCTCCTGAATGCCGAGATTACAGGCATGTACCACCACAGATGGCTATAACTTTTTATATGGATCAGTGCTTTTTCTTTTTGTATTACTCATTTTTTCCTACTTATTAGTATAATTTAATCATTGTAGAAGCATTTGAAAATAATGCTATAGGTAAATAAAATCATCTATAATTCCATTGTTAAAATTTTGATGCATATAATTTCAGCTCAGCCAGGTGTGATCTTTTACCCCTGCAGTCCCAGCATTCTGGGAGGCTGAGGCAGGAGGATTGAAAGTTTGAGCCCAAAGTGGGCAATTTATTCACTTCATGAGACTTTATCTCAAAATAAAAAAGTAACCTGGGTGTTATAGTGCACACCTGTAATTCCACCACTCAGGAGGCTGAGGCAGGAGGAACACCAAGAGTTCATGGCCAGCCTGTACTACATAGCAAGACCGTCGGAAAAGTTAAAAAGCAAAACAAAACAAAACAGCAAAAAGAAAAAAAGGCTGAGGCTGTAACTTACTATGGAAGCCCAGGGTTCATTATCCCCAGTCTCCTGTCCCCCCAATTTTTTTTTCTGTTCTTTTATGTGAATATGTAAGAAGAATTGAATTCATTCTTACTATTTGCTTTTTTTTTCCCCTCATGATCAGATATCCTTATGTACCTAAGAACAGAATTTAAAGGCAACTTGCTTTCTTTATTTTGGTTTTCTGAGCCTAGCTCTTAGGCTGGCCTTGATCTCAGTGTGTAGTTTAAATTTTCCAGTTATCCTCCTGCTTCAGCCTCTGGAGTGCTGGGAGTATGGGTGTTTGCCACTACACTGGGCATTGAATATAATACATATTTAACTCATTTTCCTATAAAAAATTATGAAGATATCCTTCAGCATAGAAATGTAGGTCATGTTCGGTTAAGGGATGTAAGCTTTTTGTTTGGTTGTGAAATTTTTGATATCCAGTTGCCCTTTAGACAGGGAATGTTAATTTGTAAAATAACAGTTTATAATGTTTTGTTTTTACATTAGATATTCCATTTTTTCAAAATTCACACAGGAATACTGCTAATGTCTTGTACTCTTTTTATTACTGCTTGGATTATTATTTATATTGACATATATAAATCTTTTTTTTTTTTTTTTTGAGACAGAGTCTGGCTTTGTAATTCAGGCTGGCCCGAGCCCAGCATTGTATGTGGTTACCAGGATCGAACTCAGGACCTTGCGCTTGCAAGGCAGGCGCCAGAACCAGGGAGCTAAATCTCCGGCCCAACATATATAAATCTTAATAGCAGGTAGTCTTTTTTTTTTTTTTTTCCCGAGACATGGTCTCCATATCTAGTCCAGGTTGCCTTGAACTCACTATGTAGCCCAGGCTGGTTTCTTTTTTCCTTTTTTTTTTTTTTTTGAGACAGGGTCTGGCTTTGTAGTTCATGCTGGCCCTTAACTCACTATGTAGCCCACTTAGTCTCGAAATCAGAAATTGTCCTGCCTCTGCCTCCTGAGTATTGGGATTACAGGCATGAGCCACCATGCCTGGCATTGTGCTGTGTGGTACCAGGGACTGAATTTGGGACCTTGCACTTGCCAGGCAGACACTGGAACCACTGAGCTAAATCTGCAGTCCCCAGGCTGGTTTCTAGCCTACCTCAGCCTCACAGGTGCTAAGGTTATAGATGTGGGTCAGTGTCCAGTACTTAGAAAGGCCTCACCCTGTGATCAGACATTCAATTCTCTCTGTAGCTTTTATGGATTTGGTAATTCATTTAATTTTTTGCATGTGAGATGGAAACCAGGGGTGTTCTTCTCAGTCCTCAGCCTTTTGTTTTGTTTTTGAGACAGTGTCTTCCTGTGTCAAACTGTTAATTTCAAACTGGCCTTGAACTCATAATGTATTCCAGGCTGACCTCGAATTTGTGGCAATCTTCCTCCCTCAGTCTCCTGAGTGCTGAGATTACGGACATGTACCACCATTGCTGGCCTCAGTCCTTTTATAAAACTTTTTGAGGTAGAATCTAAGTTGCCCACATAGGACCTAAGATTATCATACTTCATTCTCTAAATGCTGGAATTAGGGGCATATGCCACTGTGTTTGGCATGGGTTTGTGAGGCAGGTACCGGAACCACTGAGCTAACCCTCCGGGCCATGGCATGGGTTTGTTAAAGGTAATTTTTTATCATGTTGAGTTTATTTTGCTGTCAGATATGAAATGGGATCTAACACTGACTTTTATTCTCTCATTTCCACTTATTAATTAGCATATTTGATTACTCTATCAAATAATTCAGAATGCCCTGTTTGTCTTATAAAAAATTTGTGGGCCGGAGGGTTAGCTCAGTGGTTCCAGTGCCTGCCTCGCAAGCGCAAGGTTCTGAGTTCGATCCCTGGTAACCACATACAATGCTGGGCGTGGAGACTCACGCCCACCAGCAATCAATACCACATACCACAGTGCCAGGTGTGGTGGCTCATGCCTGTCATCCCAGCACTCGGAAGGCAGAGACAGGAGGATTGCTGAGTTCGAGGCTTGCCTGGGCTACATAGTGAGTGCAGGGCCAGCCTGAACTACAAAGCGAGACCCTGTCTCAAAAAAAAAAAAAAAAATTTGTATGCAGTCATTCTTTGGCATTTTACTGCTTTGAAACTGGTAGAATCCAGTATTTGACAATTTTTTTTTTTTTTTTGCAGTACTGGGGATCAAACTTGGGCCCTTGTGCTTCCAAAGTAGGTGCAATACCACTTGAACTAAATCCCCGGCCCTTGACAGATTTTTTTTTTTTTTGACAGATTTTGGTGCAAAAAATTTCCCCTGGTAATCTTTGTTTCATAATGTGCAGGCTAGAGCTCGTTAGTGTCAATTGCCTTGCTAAACAATTTGTTGGGTACTGGTAGCTTTTGGTACTTGTCATGTCTACTTTTAACTGATTAATTACGAGAACTGAGGCACCACTGGATGTTTCTGGAGATCCTGTGTTTTGTTGTTGTTTTTTTGTTTGTTTTGTTTTGTTTTTTTGTTTTTTTGTTTTTTTTTGCTTTTTGTGACAGGGTCTCGCTTTGTAGTTCAGGCTGGCCCTGAGCTCACTATGGTGTCCAGGCAAGCCACCGTGAACTCAGCAATCCTCCTGCCTCTGTCTCCCGAGTGCTGGGATTACAGGCGTGAGCCACCACGTGCGGTGTTGATTGTTGGTGGGCGTGTCTCCACGCCCAGCATTATATGTGGTTACCGGGGATCGAACTCAGGACCTTGTGCTTGTGAGGCAGGCGCCGGAACCACTGAGCTAACCCTCCGGCCCCTTGTTTTGTTTTTTTTGAGACAGGGTCTCACTTCGTAGTTCAGGCTGCTCCTGAGCTCACTAACCCAGGCAAACCTTGAACTCAGCAATCCTCCTGACTCTGTCTCTGGCATGCTGGGATTATAGGCGTGAGACACCTCGCCCAGCACTGTGGAATGTGGTTTTGACTGGTGGTGGGCGTGAGTCACCATGCCCGGTATTGTATGTGGTTCCAGGGCTCAAACCAGGGACCTTGTGCTTGCTAGGCAGGTGCTGGAACCACTGAGTTTAAATCTCTGGCTCTAGAATTTGTTTTTTTCCCCTCCAGTTCTATTAGAACTTTTACTTAGCCTGCTTTGTTTATAGGACTAAGAGTTGGCATTGTGCAGTATTGATTCTTCCCTTTGAGAAAGCATGATATGCATAGTTCCTCTTTATACAACTTTTTTAAAAAAAAGTTTCCAGTTTTATTTATTTTTATTTTTTAATTTTTGAGATAGGGTCTTTGTAGTTCAGGCAGGCTCTGAGCTCACCATGTAACCCAGGCTAACCTCAAACTCATAGCAGTCCTCCTCCCTCTGCCTGGCAAGTGCTGGGATTACAGGCATGAACCAGTTTGTGGTGTATGGTACTGAGTGCTGGGATTATGGGCATGAGCCACCACATCTAGCATTGTGGTATGTGGTACTGAGGGTCAAATTTGGGACCTTGAACTTGCAACCCAGATGTGGGAACCACTGAGCTAAATCCCTGGCCCTCCAGTTTTATTTTTTGATATTTTTTTGCAGTACTGGGGATGGAACTCAGGCCCTTGTGCTTTCAAGGTTGGTGTGGAATCACTTGAACTAACTCCCCAGCCTAAGTTCTGTTTCTTTTTGAAGTTGTATATTTCCCTTTTATATAGGTCAAATATTTTTAAACATTTATCAGTATTTTTGTTTCATGTTTCTATTACAAATCAGATTTTCATGTCTCCATTATTTTACTTTTGGGTGGAAGAACTGTATTGAGTTGTATTTTTTGTAATTTATAGTTTGCCCACTTAAAGTGGACACCTCAGTGGCTGCTATTCAGAGTTACACAGTCATTGGTACCTTCAATTGTAGAACATTTCCGTCATCTCTGAAGAACCCTATACCCTTTTTAATCTCCACTGACTATTTTCCATTGCCTATACCTAAATGATATCCTCTTCTTAGGTATTGCTTGTTTTTTGCCTGTAGGGAACTTTTCATGTAAGTAGAATAATATTAGTGTTTTGTTGCTGGCTTTCTTTTTTTTTGAGACAGGGCCTCTCTTTGTAGTTCAGGCTGGCCCTGAGCTCACTATGTAGCCCAGGCAAGCCTCCAACTCAGCAATCCTCCTGTCTCTGCCTCCTGAGTGCTGGGATTACAGGCGTGAGTCACCACGCCCAGCATTGTGGTATGTGGTATTGATTGCTGGTGGGTGTGACTCACCACGCCCAGCATTGTATGTGACTACCAGGATCGAACTCAGGACCTTGCGCTTGGGAGGCAGGCGCCAGAACCACTGAGCTAAATCTCCGGGCCCCCCCCCTTTTTTTTATAAGCTAGTATTTTATAGCCCTAAAACCTACTTAGTGTGTCATTATATAAAGGGTACAGTACACTAAATTAATAAACACAGATAACTGCACTTGAACTTAACCAAAAGTCTGGGTAACCTGTTTCTGACTTCTTTCATTTTCTATGTTTTCAAGGTTCTTCAAGTTGACCAAACATCAGTACTTCATTACTTTTTAATGGTTGAGTAATTTTAGTATGGCTATATCACATTTTATTTACCCACTTATTGTTTGATGGATAGTGGACTGCTTTTCACCTTTAGACATTATGAATAATGATTCTGTTAACATTGAAGTACATGTTTTCCTGTGGATTTATGTTTACCTTTTCATTTTTCTTTTCTTGGAGATAGGGTCTTGCTATGTAGTTCAGGCTGACTGAACTCACTATGTCATCAAAGCTGGCCTTGAATTCCAGGCGGTCCTATTGGCTCAGCTTCCATGGTTTACAGGCATGTGCCACTATGCTTGACTATATTTTCATTTCTTTAGAGAATATATATAGGAGCATAATTAATAAATCAAATGGTAGCATAGTTTAAATTTGTAAGGAACTGACAGATTGTTTTCCAACATACTGAATCATTTTACATCCCCATCAGCAGTGTATAAGGGTTGTAATTCTCTTAAGTCCTAATCAACAATTGTTAGCATCTTGATTTTTTTTGTTTTGAGACAGGGTCTCACTTTGTAGATCAGGCTGGCCCTGAGCTCACTCTTAGCCCAGGCAAGCCTCAAACTCAGCAGTCCTCCTGCTTCTCCCTCCCGAAAGCTGGGATTATAGGCGTGTGCTACCACACCTGGCTTTTTGGTGTGTGGTACTGATTGCTAGTGGACTGAGTCACCACACATGTGGTATTGTTGTATGTGGTTACTGGATCAAACCGGGGCGCTGGGCTTGCTAGGCAGGCACCTGAATCACTGAGCTAAATCTCCAGCTCCTGTTAGTTTTTGTGGAAGGTCTTGCTAAGTCACTAAATTGTTCAGACTGGCTCTAACTTGGGATCCTATTGCCTCAGAATCTTACAATGTTTGCATTACAGACTGTGGACCACTACACCCAGCAGTGATTGGCCTTTTTGTTATTTATAGGTGTCAAAAATTCTTTAAAACTACAAGTTCCTTGGGGCACGGGGATTTAGCTCAGTGCTCTTGGCATCTGCCCTGCAAGTGCGAGGTCCTGAGTTGGATCCCCAATAGCCCAGGATATAGCCCAGCGCCCACTCCTGCCTGGCAGGCAAGGTCCTGAGTTCAGGTACCAAAAAGTAAAGGTTCCCTATGAGATCCATGATTTGCAAAGTTCTTCCATTCTCTGGGTTCTCTTTGCACTTCAAGTAGTGTCCCTTGAACTATGAAAATGTATTTGGGTATGTGTTTTGTTTTAGGGTGTCCCTGTTCACTGAAGTTTTTAATGTTGATAAAGTTCCATCCATCCATCCATCTATCCATCCATCCATCTATCCAGACAGGATCTCGTTTTGTAGTTCAGGGTGGCCCTGAGCTCACTGTGTAGCACAGGCAGGCCTCAAATTCAATAATCCTCCTCTGTCTCTGCCTCCCAAGTGCTGGGATTACAGGCTGGAGTCACCAAGCCCAGCATTTGTGATATGTGGTACTGATTGCCAGTGGGTGTGAGCCACCATGCTCACTATTGTTGTACGTAGTTACTGGGGGATCAAACCAGGGACTCTGCACTTGCTACACAGGCACTGGAACCACTGGGCTAAATCTCCAGCCCTCCATTTATTTCTTTTGTTGCTTGGGGTTTTGATATCATCTGAAAATCAGTCTCCAAAGATTTTGCTATACTGGAGATGAATCCCAGTGTTTTCATGCTGAGCTAAATTCCTGGCCTCCTCAGCCCAGCACCCTTTTGGAGACAGGATCTTAGAAGTCACTATGCTTCCCAGGCTGGACTTGTGCTTTTCATTTTCTTGCCTCAGCTTCTAAGAATGTTGGGATTATAGACAAACTCACCACGACCAGCTTTTCTAAGAGTTTTTATCATTTAGCTCCTGGATTTAGATGTTGGGTCCATTTTTGAGTTACTTTTCATGTATGTTGTGAAGTGTGAATATACCTTTTTGTTTTTTTCTAGAATATTACCATACAGTTCAGGCTGGCCTCAAATTCACTGTATAGCCAACTTGCTTTTGAACTTGTGGTTATCCTGTTGTCTTCATCTCCTGAGTCCTGGGGTCACAGTTGTGCACCATTAGTCCTGGTTCCCACCTGAGTACTTTAGTGAGACTATGGGGGGGGGGTGCAGCTAGCTGGGTGTGGTGGCGCACACGTGTAATCCCAGCACTTGGGAGGCAGAGGCAGAGGATCACCCTGAGTTCAAGTTGGGGCCAGCCTAAGCTACATAGTGAGTCAAGGCCAGCCTGGACTACATAGTGACACCTTGTCTCAAAGAACAAAAATAAAAACCCCCAAACTTGGTGTATGTGCCCTGACTTGAATTTCTGGTAATGCAAACAACAACAGAAATCCCCCAAATAGTCTGCTAACCAACATAATGCAGACTTTAGAAAGATCCATCCATCTTATATAAAACCAGTTTTTACCTTTACAGAAATGTAGACCAGTTCCATTTATCTTTCTCCCTTTTTTTTTTTTTTTTTTTTTGTGGTTCTGGGGATCGAACTTGGGCTCTGGTATTTCCAAAGTCGGTGTGGTATCACTTGAGCTAAATCCCGGGCCTGGAAATGGAAGTAAGATAAGGATACCCACAAGTTCAAAAGACAGGGTCTTGCTTTGTAGTTCAGGCTGGCCCTGAGCTCACTATTTACCCAGGCAAGCCTTGAACTCAGCAGTCCTCCTGCCTCTGCCTCCAGAATGCTGAGATTACAGGCTTGAGCCACCAAGCCTGGCTCTGTGGTATGTGGTACTGATTGCATGGTGGGAGTGAGTCACCATGCCTGGTGGTGTTGTATGTGGGTACAGGCAGGCACCGGAACCACTGAGCTAAATCTATCTTGCTGCTTTTTTGAGGGGGAGTGGTGGTGGAAAACATTTATGTAATGAATTTATCACCTAAAAACTAAAGAATAAGTGAGTATTTGTTTTCTTCTAATGTACTAAGTGTTGATAGCTATAAATCATGTAAATATAAACTCTTTGAAATATTAAATTTTTTGTTTTGTTTTGTGATACTGGGGATCAAACTTGTAACCTGTGCTTGCAGGCTAAGCTCAATCCCTGGTTCTTTTTTTTCCCCAGCACTTGAAATACTATTTTTTTTTTTTGAGACAGGGTCTCGCTTTGTAGTTCAGGCTGGCTCTGAGCTCACTATGTAGCCCAGACAAGCTTCGAACTCAGCAATCCTCCGGTCTCTGCCTCCCAAGTGCTGGGATTACAGGCATGAGCCACCACGCCCGGCACTGTGGTATGTGGTATTGATTGTTGGTGGGCATGAGTCTCCATGCCCAGATTGTATGTGGTTACCGGGGATTGAACTCAGGACCTTGTGCTTGCGAGGCAGGCGCCAGAACCACTGAGCTAACCCTCCGGCCCTTGAAATACTAATTTTTAAGCATGTAAGGTAATCTTTGAAATGAAATATTTGAGAACTACTGGACTACATAATCTTTTCTTTTTTTGATAAAACAACATACCTGTATTTGAAAACATAACTTTTGTACAACAAAAAATAAAACAACCAAAGTAAAAAGGAAATACAAATTATTTCACAATGGTAATGCAGATAACATCTTTACACACTGAATCATCAATCATCCCGTCATCCCTTATGCAGACTACATAATCTTTTTTTTTGAGACAGGGTCTCGCTTTGTAGTTCAGGCTGGCTCTGAGCTCACTGTGGAGCCCAGGCAAGCCTCAAACTCAGCAATCCTTCTGCCTCTGCCTCCCGAGTGCAGGTATGACAGGCGTGAGCCACCACGCCCGGCACTGTGGTATGTGGTGTTGATTGCTGGTGGGCGTGAGTCTCCACGCCCAGCATTGTATGTGGTTTCCGGGGATCGAACTCAGGACCTTGCGCTTGCGAGGCAGGTGTTGGAACCACTGAGCTAACCCTCTGGCCCTTTTTTCTTTTACAACTATTTTAATATATATCATCACCTCCCCACCTCAATAAAGTAGATAGCAAACCCAGGACCTTTGCACTGAACTATATATATCCTCAGTCCTTTTTACTTTGGGACAGGGTCTCCTTAAGTTGCCTCCTAAAATATGAGAAAATAATTGTACAGTTTACTATAATGCAGAATTAGTGGGGCCCCTGAGTTTGTTTTCCTGCACTATCACTATATTGCTTATGTCTAGTGTACTTTATAACCTCATTTTGGTTTCTGTCATTGTACGGTACGCCACTTTACAAAAATAAGATGTTGGAAATGGAGTCAGGCTTTTCAAAGCTTTTGTAGCAACCTCAGAATAGCCCGCTTTCACTTTAATTTAGAATATGTAAAGAGGTTTTTTGGGGGGAAGGGGACAGAGTCTCACTTTGTAGTTCAGGCTGGCCCTCAGCTCACTATGTAGCCCAGGCAAGCCTTGAACTCAGCAATCTTCCTGTCTCTGCTTCCCAAGTGTTGGGATGACAGGGGTGAGCCACCACATCTGGGATTGTAGTGCATGGTACTGATTGCTGGTGGGTTTGAGTCACCATGCCCAGTATTGCATGTGGTTACCAGGGATTGAACTCTGGACACTGGAACTACTGAGCTAAATCTCCAGTCTATAGAGATTTTTTTTTTTTTTTTTTTTTTTTGCGGTTCTGGGGATTGAACTCAGGATCTTGGGCATCCAAGGTTGGTGCAGTACCACTTGAGCCAAATCCCCAGCCCCCAAGATTTTTTTTTTTTTGAGAGAGGGTCTTGCTTTGTAGTTTAGGCTGGCCCTGAACTCAATATTGTAGCCTTGACTGGCCGCAGACTCACAGCAGTCCTTCTGCCTCTGCCTCCTGAGGGCTGGGATTATAGGTGTGCATCATCAGGTTCAGCCTCCTTTGTTAGGATATATTTAACATGTTTTTCCATTGATGGACATTAAGGTTATTTCCTAGTTTTCCATAAATTAATTCTTCCTTGTTTTCCATGAGTACAAATTAATGCTCCCTATGAATGTTATTTTGAATGACAGAAGTTCTAAGGCAAAAAAAATTTTCAGAGAGTAATTACTGCTGGGCCTGGTGACTCACATCTGTAGTACCAGGACTCTGGCAGGCAGAGTCAGGAGGGTTGTAACCTCAGTTTAGCAAGACTGTCTCAAAAGAAAAAAAAATTCTGTCTGTGTATCTATTTAAAAATTTTTTTTTTTATTGCTCACATATTTTAATTTTTTTTTTTTTTTTGAGGCAGGGTCTCGCTTTTGTAGTTCAGGCTAGCGCTGAACTCACTATGTAGCCCAGGCAAGCCTCGAACTCAGCAATCCTCCTGCCTCTGCCTCCCGAGTGCTGGGATTACAGGCGTGAGCCACCACGCCCGGCTATATTTTAAATTTTGAGACAAGGTTTCTCTGTGTAATTTAGGCTGGCTTTGAATTCTTGAGATCCTTCTGCCTCAGCCCCTTGAGTGCTGTGATTATGGGTGGGTGCCACTTTCCCTGGTTTGAAGAAAAGAATTTTAAAAAGGCTGGGGATAGCTAGTTGTGGTGGGTCATACCTATAACCCCTAGATGCTGAGAAGTTGAAGCAAGAGGATCACAAGTTTGAGCGCAGACTGACAATCTAGCAATTAAGTGAGACCTCATCTCAAGAAAACAACTGCAAAAAAACCCCAAAACAAAACAAAGAACACCACTCCATAAGACCCTGACAGAATCCAAAAGGGTCCAGGGCTGGAACTTACTGTGAAGGTCTTGGATTCAGTCCTCATTATAGGAGCAGTGGTATCTGAGGTTCAACATAAAACACTTGAATCCAATCCCCAGAGCTGGCAGGGGAGAGAGTAACTAGTAACTCAAGAGGATTAGTATGTTTGTAATGTAAATTGTCTTCGCTGATACATGACATTGTCTATCTTCTTTTAAGGTGGCAGCACTTGCTGTTTCCAATTTTTTGTAAGCTATTATAGAAAAATTGCTAATTTAGTGCTTTGTGAGAGCCACACAGTTTTCTTCAATTTTTATTTATTTTTTGTTTTTAGACAAATCGGTCTTTCTGTGTACCTTATTTCCCCAAAAACAAGATCAGGTCTCATATTTTTCCTCTAATAAATACAGTAGGGCTTATTTTCAGAGGTTGTTTTATTTTTCATGTACTACAATCTATATTCATGTACAAAAATCTACTTGATTCAAACACTGTCCAGTCATGTCATCTTTTTTTGGAACATAATTCTCCAAACCCTGAATCCTGAATTTCATGGAACTTCTTTTCTGTAGAACCATTGGCCCTAATCTCTCATGTCTAGGAACAGAGCTGTTTTTAAACAAACACTTCTTTTTCATGTAGACTGCTTGTAGTGCGCTGGCAACACTGATTGTTGTCTTGTGAATTCTTCAAGTCATCGACTCTTGCAGGATAGGTTTCACTAAGTTTCCATTAAATCAAGTATGAGTTGAATATGTAAGAGATAAGAGTGGTGAGAAAAATGATTATAGTTAAAGAATGGTGGTGAACACTCTTGTTCAGTATAGTGCTGGAGACATTAGCCATAGCAATCAGGCAGGACAAAGATAAAAAAGGAATAAAGATAGGAAAGGAAGAAGTTAAACTGTCATTATTTGCTGATGATATGATACTCTATCTAGAGGTTCCTAAAAACTCAACCAAAAGACTGCTAGACTTAATTACCAAATTTGGTCGTGTTGCTGGATACAGGATAAATGCTCAAAAATCAACAGCCTTTGTCTACACAAACAACAGGCCCATTGAAAGAGAAATTGGGGAGTCAATCCCTTTCACAGTAGCACCCAGAAAAATGAAATATCTAGGAATCAACCTAACAAAGGAAATGAAAGACCTCTACTCTGAAAACTATAGGACTCTGAAAACTGAGATAGAAAAAGAAACCAGAAAGTGGAAAGATATCCCTTGTTCCTGGGTCGGGAGAACTAACATCGTCAAAATGGCTATACTCCCACAACTACTATATAGATTCAATGCAAGTCCAATTGAAATTCCAAGGGTATACTTCACAGAGCTAGAGAAAATAATACAAAAATTCATCTGGAAACACAAGAAACCTAGAATAGCAAAGGCAATTCTAAGCAACCACGACATGGCAGGGGTATTACAATCCCCAATTTAAAACTCTACTATAAAGCT
>PVIC010012432.1:29239-39782 GCA_004025085.1 Thryonomys swinderianus
AGAAACAACTCCAGATACACTAAGCCACCTTATCTTTGACAAAGGAGCCAAACATCCCCAATGGAAGAAAGACAGCCTATTTAACAAATGTTGCTGGAAAAACTGGGCTTTAGCCTGCCAAAAGCTAAAGCTAGACCTATCTCTTTCACCATGCACAAAACTAAACTCACAGTGGATACGAGACTTAAACATTAAAACAAACAATAAACCTGCTGGAAAACAGGTTAGGTAAAACTCTTGGAGACATTGGCTTAGGCAGAGACTTTATAAATAAAACCTGTATAGCACAAGAACTAGCAGAAAGAATCAACAAATGGGATTTCATTATACTGAAAAGCTTCTGCACAGCAAAAGAAGTCGCTGGCATTGCTAGAAAACAACCAACAACATAGGAAAAAATCTTTACTAGCTGTTTATCAGACAAAGGGCTATTATCTACAATATATAAAGAACTCAAACAGATCAGCCTCCCCAAGTTTAAAGACCCAATTCGAAAATGGGCATCTGAAATGAACAGACACTTCTCAGAGGCAGAAGTCAAAGCAGCCAAGAAACATATGAAGAAATGTTCAAGGGCTGGAGGGTTAGCTCAGTGGTTCCGGCACCTGCCTCGCAAGCGCAAGGACCTGAGTTCAATCCCCGGTAACCACATATAATGCTGGGCGTGGAGACACGCCCACCAACGACCAACACCGCATACCACAATGCCGGACGTGGTGGCTCATGCCTGTCATCCCAGCACTCGGGAGGCAGAGACAGGAGGATTGCTGAGTTCGCGGCGGCTTGCCTGGGCACCATAGTGAGCTCAGGGCCAGCCTGAACTACAAAGCGAGACCCTGTCTCCAAAAAGCAAAAAAAAAAAAGAAATGTTCAACATCACTGGTCATTCAAGAGATGCAAATGAAAACAACACTGAGATTTCATCTCATTCCACAAAAAGAATGGCCGCTATCACAAAATCAACCAATGATAAATGGTGGCGTGGCTATGGGGAGAAAGGAACCCTTCTTCACTGTTGGTGGGATTGCAGACTTATGCAACCATTGTGGAGATTTCTCAGAAAACTAGGACTAGGGGTTCCATTTGACCCGGCTATCCCCCTGCTAGGAATATACCCAAAAGAATTTAAAAACTCACATTGGAAAGACAGGTGTACACCCTTGTTCACAGCAGCTCAGTTCGTGATAGCTCAATCTTGGAAACAACCCAAATGTCCATCAACTGGAGAGTGGATAAAGAAGATGTGTTTTTTTTTATAAAATGGAGTATTACTCTGCCATAAAGAAGGACAAGATCGATCCATTTAGGTGCAAATGAAGACACCTGGAGGATATACTAATAAGTGAAATCAATAGATCACAGATAGGCCATTACTGGATCTTCTCTTTGACATGAACACCTGTAGATGCAAATGAGCTTTAGAAAGTATGACAGCTTTTATAGAGTGCAAAATTTCTATAGGAAACTTGGTGTGGGAATGTGATGAGGAGAAGGAATAAATATACAGAAAGAAAATAAAAGCATGTATAAAGGGGGTGAGGAGGGGTGGGTGGGTAGGGATATGGGTAAAAATGAGAATTAACTTGTGTCATATACTGGTACAAATTCCCCAATGTTATACATGATTTTGATATGTATATAAATTGTACCAATAAAGAATTCAATTTAAAAAAAAAGAATGGTGGTGAAAAACTATATGCTTAAAAATTCACTTTTTTTTTTTTTTTTTGGTACTGGAGATCCAACTCAGGACCTTGTGCTTATGAGTCAGGCAGCAGAACCACTGAGCTAAATCTTTGGCTCGAGGCATCAGAATTCATAAATGTTTATTTCACATGAGTTCATTAAGTACAGCCATTACAACACACAATGTATTGAATTAAGAAGATTCATATTAGACACAACTGTATCCCTTCACTGTCAAGGGCACACCCAGAAGTATGATAGCTGAATTGTGTGGTAATTGTATTTAAATGTGTGTGTGTGTGTGTGTGTGTGTGTGTATGGTGCTAGGGATTAAACCTAGGCTTTCAACATGATAGGCAAGCACGCTACCACAGAGCTACCCACCTCCTTACCTCTGTATTGTAAACATTTTAAGCATCTACTCCACTGTTTTTCAAGTGGTTGCACTATATTTTAGTCGTTTTGATTTTTTTTTTTTTTTTTGCTTTTTGGAGACAGGGTCTCGCTTTGTAGTTCAGGCTGGCCCTGAGCTCACTATGGTGCCCAGGCAAGCCGCCACGAACTCAGCAATCCTCCCGTCTCTGCCTCCTGAGTGCTGGGATTACAGGTGTGAGCCACCATGCCCAGCATTATATGTGGTAACTGGGGATCGAACTCAGGTCCTTTCGCTTGCGAGGCAGGTGCCGGAACCACTGAGCTAACCCTCCGGCCCTCGTTTTGATTTTTTTTTTGAGATAAGGTCTCATATTTAACATTACTCAGACTGGGTTTCAGTTGCAATCCACCCGCCTCAGCTTCCCAGGCTGCTGGGGTTACGGGTATGTACTACCATGCCCAGCTAGGAGACAATCTTTTAGTTGGAGTTGATTGTCCTTGTGGACTTTATAGTTTATTGATTACTATTAGTGTTACTATTTTTCTCTTTTTGGAAACAAGATCTTACTATATGACTCAGCCTGTCCTTTAGCTCATTATGTGACCCAGGTTGGACTTGAACTTCTTGCTGTGATCCTCCTTGCTCAGCCTCTTAGGACGTCTGAACCTATAGAAGTACACCACCATACCTACCTGTATTTTTTAAAAGTTTTATTTTAAATCTGATTAGTTACTGATGTTTGTCTATGCTCTGGGTATAAGGTTTCATAGGTTTTTGAGTATTCTACATTATTTTACTGTTAGCTTTAATACAATATTTTACAGAACAAAAGCCTTAGGAATGCTTGTATGACCTTGTGATAGGAAATGCCTATACAGAGACATTTTATAATATACGTCTGGCTTTTGGTTGCAGTTTTCTGAAGACCAGATCTTTGTGAGTTCAACATATTCAGAAACAGTCTTAGGGGGTAGGGTGGTGGTGGAAGAAGGAGTGTTTTTTTTTTGTTGTTGTTCCTTTGTTTTTTGTTTTTGGAGACAAGATCTCACTATGTAATTCATGTTACCCTCAAATTCACTGTGTAGCCCAGGCTGGCCTTGAATTTATGACAATCATTGTCTTAACCTCCCAAATGCTGGGATCACAGGCCTATGCCTGATGATATCTGTTCATTAATAAAACTTGAATCTTTTTAGCTCTCCCTGTATTCCTGTTCTCAGAAATAACTCAGGGTTTCCAGTTTCCAGAGCTTCTTTGAATATTCATGGAACAAAATGAGTTTGCCTTTGTTCTGTATTACCATCACCCTCGTTGTTCAGCTTTTGTTGTTTTACTAAGACAGCTATAATTTTGTCCCAAATTTTACTTGTTTTTTGCTTTTACAAATTGATTGAATGGGTTTTTTTTTTTTTTTTTTTGAGGTAGGGTCACTCTTTGTAGTTCATCCTGGCCTTGAGTTCACTGTGGAGCACATGTAAGCTGGCCTTGAACTAAAGATGATTCTTCTGGATCATTCTCCCAAGTATTGGGATTATAGGTCTGTACCACCTGTCCAACTGCTTTATTTTTAATTTTTTTTTATGTTTTTTTTTTTTTGTTAAAGAAAAGTTGTCCTATGTACTTCAGGTTGGCCTTGAATTTACTATGTAGTATAGGCTGGCCTCAGGTTGACCTTGAACTTGTGGCAGTCCTCCTGGCTCAGCATCCTGGGTGCTAGGATTACATGTCTTGTATAGTTCAGGCTTGCCCTGAATTTAGCATGTAGTCCAGGTTGGCCTTGAATTTGTGGCGGTCCTCCTGCCTTAGCCTTCCCAATGCTAAGATTACAGGTGTGCACCACCATACCCAGCTTTACCTGCTTTTATTTATTTTTTGGAGCCAGGTGCTGGAACCAGTGAACTAAATCCCTCTGAGCATCAATAAATGGTTGTCATATATTGGCTTTTTAAAGAGACTAAAAATTGGCTGCTACAGCTGATACAGATACACATAATACCACTCTTTTAACTTTCTTCCTTTCTGTTGTGTCACTCTTTGCTTTGTTTTGTTTTGTTTTTTATTTTTTTTGAGACAGGGTCTCGCTTTGTAGTTCAGGCTGGCCCTGAGCTCACTATGTAGCCCAGGCAAATCTTGAACTCAGCAATCCTCCTGCCTCTGCCTCCCGAGTGCTGGGATTACAGGCATAAACCACCACGCCCGGCTGTTGTATCACTCTTGATGTTGTACTTTTTGTTGGTGTTGTTGAGATAGGGCCTCCCTTTGTAGCCCTGGCTAGCTTGACCTCCTGGCAATCCTGTTTCAGCCTCTCAAGGGCTGTGTGCACCACCCCACTCAGCTGTTGTACATTATTATACTATGTATATTTGTATTGCCAATGTACATGAGACCAAAACCAAACTCTTGGTATATTCTGTCTGTATTCTTAGGAAACTCACCTTCTTCATTCATCATTTGAATTTCAATTCCAGGACTCTCTGCAATTCATGAATTTATCACTTCATGTAAGGCTGTCATTAGTTGAAAGTGCATTTAGTACTGTTGACTTCCCCTTGTGGTCCATTTACCCTCTGGAGTAGGATTAACTCTTACCCTTGACACATTCATCTAATTTTTTTGAATCAGTATTATTTATGTATTAAGAGGATGTAAATATTCTACTGCTGAACCAGGTAGTATACTGTAATTATATTTCTTTGATGTTTACTTTTTTCATTCCTGTAATTAGTGGTTGCTAAGGTTGTATGTTTAGTTTCTGATTGTTCCTATTCTACTTCCTCTACAAATTTAGACATTTAAAACTCTTTTATCTGAAAGTATAAAACTTTTCATTTAAATCACATGTAAACTCTATATTTAGTTCCTCTGTCTCAACCCATTTTTCTTAGAGGCCTTTTTTACCCTTTATTCTCTTCCTCTTATCCAAACTCTAGTGTTCGTAGGGTTTGTGTAAAGCAATCAGATGATGATTGTAGATTCTCTTTATATTGTTAAAGGTTTCTCTTTTTTTTTTTTTTTTTGAGACAAGGTCTCGTTTTTATAGTTCAGACTGGCTCTGAGCTCACTATGTAGCTCAGGCAAGCCTTGAACTCAGCAGTCCTCCTGCCTCTGCCTCCCGAGTGCTGGGATTACAGGTGTGAGCTGCCACGCCCAGCATTGTGGTATGTGGTACTGATTGCTAGGGGGTGTGAGTCATCACACCTGGTATTGTTATATATGGTTACTGGGGATTGAACTGGGGACCTCGCGGTTGCTAGGCAGGCACTGGAACCACTGAGCTAAATCTCCAGCCCTCCTTTTGCTTTTTTAATGTATGACTTTTTAACCTTTAAGTGTTTGCTTAACAGTCACCACCCTTAGCTAGGAATGGTATTGTACTCCTGCAATTCCAGCAGTCTAGGAGCTAGATTATAAATTGGAGCCCAAGCTGGGCAAGTTAGTGACTTAATGAGAACCTATCTCAAAATACAAAAGAAATGAAAATAGGACTAACGTTGTAGCTTTGCATGAGGACCCTCGATTCAATCTCCTGTACAAAAAAAAAAAAAATTTACCTCAGAGTTCTTCTAACTCGCCATTCTGAGGTGGCTTTTATTTTATGTGGTACACAGCTTTCTGCCTGGTTTCTTCTTGGCACAGCATGTTTGTATATTTTTACCTCTTATTTTTTTTAAGAGTAGGACAACCTTATTGAGAAAGCTTCTGCCTAAGAGGGACAGAGGGGCACCCAAAAATGGGAGACCCCTCTCATTTACTTCTTTTATATTGTTCTTATGAAAAGACTTAAGTTTTGTGAGGTGAGGACTGTCGTACTCCACATACAGTACCCACAGATGTGACTGAATGCCTGACTACATCTAAACACAATGAAGATTTAAATGTCATGGCTTAAGTGATCTAACTGGCTTTTACTTGTCTAGCATACACCTGGTAAAATATGTTCCAAATATGTCCCCCAAATACTTGTTTTTATAATATAGCTCTGCTTTTACTCATTGTGTATGCAATGTCTATGACTTTTCGTGATAAAATGGCAGAGTTGTCTAGTTGTAACAGTTTAAAGCCTGCAAAGCCTAAAATACTTATTAAACGCAGAACCTTTATACTGAGCTATGTCTCCAGTTTTTTGAGACAGGGTCTCATTTTGTAGTTCAGTCTGGCCCTGAGTTTACTCCATAGCCCAGGGTAGCCTTGAATACACAGCAGTCCTCCTGTCTCTCTGCCTCCTGAGTGCTGGGATTACAGATATGAGCCACCATGCTTGACCTTCTGATGTGTGGTACTGATTGCTGGGAACCTGGGTGTGACTCACCACACCTGGCATTGTGATATGTGATACCAGGGATCAAACTCAGAACCTTGCATTTTTGAGGCAGATGCTGGAACCACTGAGCTAAATCCACAGTCCTCCAGGTGTTTTTTTGGAGACAGGGTCTCGCTTTGTAGTTCAGGCTGGCCCTCTGCTCACTATGTAGCCCAGGCAAGTCTTGAACTCAGCAATCCTCCTGCCTCTGCCTTGCAAGTGCTGGGATTACAGGTGTGAGCCACCACGCCTGGCACTGTGGTATGTGGTATGTGGTATTGAGTGCTGTTGGGCATGAGTCATCAGGCCTAGCACTGTATGTGGTTACTGGGAATGGAACTCAGGACCTTGCGCTTGCGAGGCAGGCGCTGGAACCACTGAGCTAAATCTCCGGCCCAGTCCTCCAGGTTTTTAAACATTAAAAAAATATTATTTATTTATTATGAATGAATGAATGACAGGGTCTCATTATGTAGTTCAGGCTGGCCTTGAACTCTGAGATTCTCCTTCTTCAGCCTCTTGAGTCCTGGGATTGAAGACATGCCCTTCCTTCCCTCTGTCCCTTACATCCTTCATTTGTTTTTTAAATTTTGAGATAAGAGTCTTGTTGAGTTGATGAGTTGCCCAGGCTCTGCTTGACATTTTAATTGTCTTGCCTCAACCTCCCAGAGTTTTGGAAGCTACAGGTAGAAAGGAATACAGGAATGAAGAAAGATCATAACAAGAAGTCAGCTAGAATTGTAAAATGTAGTTTCTGTTGTTTCAGCTCCAGAATTCCAAAGCATGGAACAGAAAAGGATGGATTTGGAGTTGAGAGAGAATACCAGAATAATTTACAAAGTGTTTCTTTTCCTCAGTTGCACATGTTAAAAATCTTTTGTGTGGGCCAGGGATTTAGCTCAGTAGTTCGAGCACCTGCCTTGCAAATGCAAGGTCCCTGGTTCTGTTTTGGGTAACCACACACCACAGTGCTGGGTGTGGTGGCTCACACCTATAATCCCAGCACTCAAGAGGCAGAGGCAGGAGGATTGCTGTGAGTTTGAAGCTAGTTTGAGCTACACAGTGAGCTCAGGGCCAGCCTGAACTACAAAGCAAGACCCTGTGTCAAAAAAAAAGCGCAAAATGAAAAAGAAAAAAAATCTGTTGTTTATTGGTAATTAAACTAAAATTGATTCTTTTTGCTGAAAGCAAAAGAAGTGTACAGTATTTACATTTGAGAATATGGGCTTTAGTTTGAAGTATCAGTTTTTATATTGGTTTAGCATTTATTAATAATTAAATGTTTTCTGTATTTCAGTATCAGATATAGAAGGTGGTGATGGACTGCAGCTCAGAAAGGAACACACTCTCAAAATATTTGCTTATATCAATTCCTGGACACAGAGGTATGCATTGCTGGGTATTCTGAAAATTAAACTTTGTGAGTTGTGTTTTAAATTGCCTTTGTTCGTTTTTCTTCTAGGATGTTGGATTGGATGTTTTTGGCATTAAATGGTAGTTTATTAGTACTTAGTCTTCTTAAAGTTTCCTTCCTCATGGAACTGATCTGATCTTTGTTCTTTTAAGACATAAATACAAAAATTGATTGGTTTAATTTACCTTGTCTTTATTATTTATCATTATGGGAATGATTGAAATTTTGAACCTTGATTTTTTTTTTTTTTTTTTTTGAGATAGGGTCTTGCTTAGTAGTTCAGGCTGGCCCTGAGCTCACTATGTAGCCCAGGCAAGCCTCGAACTCAGCAATCCTCCTTCCTCAGCCTCTTGTGTACTGGGATTACAGATATGAGCCACTAGGCCCGGCATTGTGGTATGTGGTACTGATTGCTGGTGGGCATGAGTCACCACACCTGGTACTGTGGATCAAGCCAGGGACCTTGTGCTTGCTAGGCAGGTGCTGGAACCATTGAGCTAAATCTGTGGCCCTAAGGATCGTGGTTGTTAGTGTCACCAGACTATAAAAAGGCTTGCAAGTTCTTGGTCAGGAATGATTTTAATTAGTAATGGCTGCTAATCTTTTCAGTAGTTCTGGATATTGAATGCGGAGCCCCAGGCACTGTTGCTGAACTGCATCCCTAGTCCACAAATGGTCTTTTTTTTTTCTTTCACTAATGGTCTTTTTATCTGTGTGCCAATCCAATTTAGTCCTTCTAAAATTTCTAAAAATATTTAAAGCATTGTGTACAATGACCATGCACTAACATAAATGAATGTTCTGGGAATATAGTCTAGTTGATGATAGGATAGTAGTGTGGTTTAGTTTCAGATACCAGCTGCTGTATAGTTGTTTTAAAAAATTTTGCTTTTACTCTGCCAGTGATATTGGTAGATGTTTGTGCCAGAAGATTTGTTGGTTTTAGTTTTTGAAAACTAGTATAGCATCATAATTGATTGCTTTTTTCTGAATATCAGTCAGAAAAATCTTTTTTTTTTTTATCTTTTTTGAGACAGGGTTTCCCTTTGTAGTTCAGGCTGGCCCTGAGCTCACTATGTAGCCCAGGCAAAGCTCGAGCTCAGCAATCCTCCTGTCTCTGCCTCCTGAGTGCTGGGATTACAGGTGTGAGCCACCACACCTGGCACTGTGGTATGTGCTATTGATTGCTGGTGGGTGTGACTCACCATGCCCAGCATTGTATGTGGTTACCTGGGATTGAACTCAGGACCTTGCACTTGCAAGGCAGGTGCTGGAATTACTTAGCTAAATCTCCGGCCCCAGAAAAATATCTTTTAATTGAGTTTAGCAACGGTTGCTAATCTACATTGTAAGTGGAATAGATCATGGATATTTTCATAATACTAACATTTTAATTTAAAATTTACATTTGCTGTGAAATGTTGGACTTTAGTCCTAACTTTGAATTATACATAAGGTATAGTGTGCTATACTAAGGAAAAACATTTCTAATTTCAAGATCTAGCATGTGCCACTGGTTAAAATAAAATCCAGAGAAATAAAATATTTTTCCTAAAGTTATTGGTGGAGTGGGAGTAGAAATTAATCTATACTAATTCTATTTAAAAAAAATACTGGATGCTTTTTTTTTTTTTAAGAGATAAGGTCTAGCTATGTAGTTAAGTCTGCCCTTGACTCACAGCGATCTTCCTGCCTCAGTTTCACAGGTTCACAAATGCTGGGATCACAGGTGTGTACAACCACACTTAGCTTCTGGATGTATGTTCTCTCCCCCCCCCCCCCCCCACAATACAGGGAATCAAATACAGAAACTTTCCCTTGCGGGGAAGTGGATGCATATTCTTTTGGTGGGGGTACTGGGGATTGAATTTAAGATCTTGGTGCTTGCAAGGCAGGTGGTGACGCCACTAAGCTGAATCCCGGCCGGATGCATATTTTTAATCTTAGTGTTTAGAATTTTTAAACTAGAATTTGTGGATAGGAATTAAATTATATCTTGGTATGTATAGTTTTAGGCAGTAATTGATAGGTTTCATGAGAAGATTACTGTGTTTTCACACAAACTAATGCCAGCCCCTGCTTCATCTCATTGTATCCAAGAGTGTAGTGGTTGGAGTGTGGTCTTGGAGTCAGAAAGATGAGGATTAAAGTCCTCGCTTTACCACCTCGAACTGAGTTATTATGTCAGATGTGTTCTTATAAACTCTCATTTCCTCATTTGTGAAATGACAATGATGTAGCTACTATGATTTTACTAAGGATGTGTGAAAACAGTGCTTCCTCAGCATAGTACTTGATTAATTTATAAACTCTTTTAAATTAAAATTTTAACACTTATTTTGGAAAACAAAATATATATTGACTAGTGTATAATATAAACTAAAGCCTGAAGTAATAAACTAGAAAGTATAGTTTGTAATATTTATAGTTCTGTCTATATGTAAATAAGTATGAAGAGTTTTGGCTAATAGTAATAAAAGTAGAATGTTTTTATACTGTTATTGATAAAAAAGGAGAAAAGATAAAAATATAAAGTCTAGTTGAGGCCAGTCATGGTGGTGCCTCGTCATAATCCCAGGTAATGGGATGCTGAGGCAGGGAGACTGCAAATTTAAGGGTAGGCTGTGTAATTTCTCTAGATCCTGTCTCAAATAAAAAGCAATTGCTGGTGACTTAGTGAATATCTTTGGATTGAGATTATGACAGTTTTAAAATTGTATAGAAACATTTTGTATGTGTTGTGTGTTGTGTGTGTGTGTGTGTGTGT
>PVIC010012433.1:0-30946 GCA_004025085.1 Thryonomys swinderianus
CTGAGCTCACTGTGTAGCCCAGGCAAGCCTTGAACTCAGCAATCCTCCTGCCTCTGCCTCCCGAGTGCTGGGATTCCAGGCGTGAGCCACCACGCCCCGCACTGGGGTATGTGGCCACCGGGGATCGAACCAAGACCTTGCATATGCTAGGCAGGCACCGGAAGCACTGAGCTAAGTCTCCAGCCCAGTGGTAAAACATAATTGGTAAAACATAATTTTACCAATTCAGTACCACTTAGTAGGATCTCCTATAAAAATCATAATATCTTCCACAATAATAGGTAGAAAAGGGAACTATTCTTCAGTCAGAGGTAGTGTGGTTTTTTAATTGGTTGTAGAACCCATGCTTGATTCTTAACCCCACCAGTTTCAGCATTGTTGTCTGAAAAAAACTGAAGATCTCAAAATTTATGGCCAGAATTTAGCAGATGCATAAAAGGTGTTTAGCTCCAAACTGGGCAGTGTCAGCCACTTTCTTATTTCTCTGTGACTCAGTTACGGAGTGGTACAGAGTTTCTTCTTCCCTCTGACTTCTGTAGACAATGAGATTGTTGACTCTCACGTTTCTTTCCAGCTTCAAAATCTGTAGATTTATAACCCAGGTTTTTCTAAGTAGGCGTTCATTTCCCAGGGCTAAATGCATGATCAACTGGCTTTTTTAATTGGTTAGCAAGTGAAATATTTTAAAGAAGGGATGCAGAATCTGAAACTGAACAGGTGACCTGGTTCTAGACTTGTCAAACCCAGTGTACAATAACAAACTTCCATCTTATTTTCCAAACTTTCCATCAGTATTTTCCATTACTGAAAATAGTTTTATAATTATAATTAATAGAAGGATGAAACCCATGCATACTGCTTAAGGAAGAATAGCAAGCAATGAACATAGCCTTGTACTCTAGGAATGTTGTAAAGACAAAGTAAAATTCAACAGTTTATGGCAGTTTGGGTGACAATCCCTAGGGCTTGGTAACAATAACATTTCTAGAACAAATGGTGTATGGCCTTGTACTGTATCTTCAAGAAATTAAGAACAGAAAAGAATGTGATGCAATTTGACTGCTAATATCTAGAAGATCCTTTCTGTTCCTCCCTTACACATCTTGCCTTTCCCTGGTGAGCTTATCATCAAAGGGTTCCATAAACATCTAGTGGAAGAGGATCTCCATTGCATCCTTTCTTTGTGCTCCTCATATTCAACCTCACTACATGATGAGAGCAGGCACTCCATGAGTTTTGTTCATATAATACCGAAAGTGTGAATATATTTATATGTGACTGGTTATGGTAGATTATAGGTTAAATTCTGAGAAGTCACTAGTTTCAAGTCTGTGGGAAGCCTCAGGACTTCCAGCAGAAGGTCTCTCTTCTCACTTCCAGAATTTATAATAGTAAGAAAACTGGAGGCTCTGTTTCTGCTATAAATTAATACTCAACTGGTCAATTTAAGTTTTTCTCTTTGTAGAGAAGATGGATATTCTCGAAAATGTCAGAATTTATTTAAATCATAGAATGGTCAAAGATTTATTTTTGGCCTAAAAGAATAGCCTTTGCTTTTCAACAAATCATGTCTGGAAATTCATATGTAAATTTGCTATGGTTATTCACATGTGGGTCAATATAATTCTTTCTTTGATCACTCCTGGTAATGTTTGAATAGTATCACCCTGATGAGAGAGATGGCAAGCTGTCCTTCCTCCTTTTCTCTACACCACAAAAACTATAGTGCATCAAACCTGTCTCTTGGAAAGACACTGCAAACCCTCTGAGTTTCTTCTCAATGTATGAGGAGTAAGACAGGACCATTTCCAACAACTGAAACTAGTTGGGGCAAAATTAGAATTATTTTCTGGCACAGTGACAGCTGTAGAAATAGTTTTCAGTCTTTGTAAAACTGTGCTTTAGGTTTAGGGTTTCATCCTTTTCTTTCATTAATGCAAAATGAATGAATATATATATGTAAGTAAAACTGCTACAAGTTTTCTTATGTAAATAAAAAATATAGCATTCAGAGAAAGACTAGTTGATAAAGGGACTTTGTAAACAAGGGAGGGAAGGGTTTGTTTGTGTCACAACTAAACCTAACTTTGTTCCTGAAAGAAAGGTGACAGAGGCTGGCTCTTGCTGGAAGCTTGCCTGCATGCAGCTGACCCAGTGGAGGAAACGCTGATTCTTTCCCTAGAGCACATTATCTGTACAGCACGGATTCCGTGTATACTCAGGATACCTGTGTCTTTTCTGCTGATGGGGGCTCCAGCAGTAGTGTACAATTTTAAAAGAAAACGAAACTGATTCTAAGTAGCAGAAATACATTCAATGAGATCATCATAGGAACTATTTCGAATCTATTTCTGAGCTCTATATTATGTAAAAATTAAGGCAAACAAAAATAAATTAATAAATTGTTGGTTATTTGCTCCACTGCTTCCTGTTGCTAATCAGAGTGGATGTACCTCCTTCTCTTCCACCGTCTTAGATTAGTATCCTAAATGCACCTCTATGATGTGTATTTTAAAGGGAAAACAAAGCCAGGACCACTTCAGTAAAATATTATAATTCTTTGAAGTTGGTAGTCTCTCCCCAAAATATTTTTATGGAATATCATACTTTATGAGAATTTACATCCTGGCATTAAATGCTATCCATTACCACAAGAATTAGGTCAATAGTCTGTAAATTATGGGTCTCAGTTTTTTTCAAGACCAGAACAATAGAGATGGCTAAGCAGTATTTTGATGTTTGTAGAAAAGAATCTCAGTAGATTTAAAACTGTGAAGATATTGTATCTTTGCTGTGTTGCTGACTTGTCATTTGCTGCTCAACTATTGGTAAGTTTAAAACACATAGGCGAGACATCGAATTGTGAGGACTCAGTTGAAAACCGAAGCCAAATACTTTCTATTACTATTTTTTTCTCTCTATGGAACATGCTACAATATTTTTGTGATCTAAAAGTTAAGCAAATTTGTGATAGCCTTGAGAAGCAGCACCTGATACAAGATCTTCATAAAAACTTTTTTGACACTTTTTTTGGGTCATAGTTTCTTACAGAAAATGACCACTTTTTTTTTTAATATGGCTTCAGTTTAGTTTTTTAAAGTTCCATACCATTTAAACATGACATGAAAAAGCTTGTTGTCTCAAACTATTAGATAAAATGTGAATGAGATGTTTGATAAACAGAAAGAGTTCTTTTCAATAAGATGCAAACAATAGTTGGTGTGTGGGCGTGCGTGCACACAGAAAACGAACACACACAGGTGCATACAAAGGGCAAAATGCACCCACAAACGAGCTAGCACCGATTACTATTTAACTCACACAAAAAAAACGCAAAGATTCTAAGATGCTGCTAAGAGTTGCGTTATCCCCACGGTCCTTATTGCTGATGCCTTTTGGGGTTGGAGAAAAATCCTACAATACCTTTCAGTATGCGTGTCACTGACCCTCGTAATGACTTTGATGTCTTCGCAGTCTAACCCGGCTTATAGACAAGCCATCTCACTTTCTAATCACACCTGCAGCCGTCCGCCCTTGGGGGTCTTTGGGTTCACTGCTGGACACTACCCACACCCAGCGAAAGGCTCTTTCCAGCTCTTTCTAACAGCAGGGCCTCTCCCCTCTCCCCAGGCTCCTGGCAGCTATCTAGGGGATCTTTTACTTTTTGTCCTTTCCTGACCCTTCTGGACCACATTTTCTCTTCTTATTCAGGCCATCTGCTGCCGAGGAAGGTAAAACTTCTGCTGGGAAAACAATCGGCATCCCTCGCAATTCGTTGCCTTGGTGAAGTACCCTTCCCTGCACTGCCTATGAAGACATACACTGTGCACGTTGCAATTCAAATTATGATAGTGGTTTAGAAATAGTTTGTAATTGATACATTTCTAGACACGGCCTCCCCCTTCCCTGTGCTAGTGGTACAATCTTCTTGTTCTTGACAGAAGTCTTTCTAAAGACCTGCTCAAGCCTCACTAAGCAGCTGCGAGTTAGGTCATTTTCCCAGGAGTTTTACATGTGGAAAACTGGGCATTAGTAAGGCCTCAAAAAGGACACCATCTGGCCTTCGTGAAAAAAAGGATCATGACACTTCCTGTGGTACCAACAGACCCTGATGAACCAGAAAGGAATTCGGCCCTGGACTGTGATCCAATAGGGACCGGCCCCACAGTCACCCCTGACAGCCAGCTCCATTCATCTTAGCGGCTATCTCATAGCACAATGGACTTTTGTGCCGCGCTGTTTACTGAAGGCGGAGCAAAGTCCGTTCTGATTTCTGTGTTCAGCCTCTGCGCCTGTCCTCCTTGCTGGGACGCAAAGCACACCGCGTCAGGACGGAGCGAGCGGCACAAAGAAGGGCGCCTCCAGCCTCCATTCACCCTGCCCCATCCCCTCCCTGTACACAGGGCATTGCAATAAAATGGGAGACCTCCAGAGGCTCAAAAATACCTCTCCTGACAAGAAGGGGTGTTCTTCTCATTTCTAATACAATTTCTTTTAAACTGCTTAAGCAGACAGGTTTTGATTTGGGGGGGATGATTTGAAGTTTGGACAGATAAAGGATTCCTGGCTGGATGTGCCCCGGACAAGCTGACTCTTAGACGTCAGTGTGCTGAAAGATCCTCTCCACACTTTAGCAACAGCGTTATAACAGACCCAAGTTTCCTTTTCCAAAAACTGGAACTGCCCGACCGAAACAATTGGACAATGACCGCTGGTGATATCTTATACTCTTTTATAGTTTTTAAAAAAGATTTGTAAAGTCTTTTCCTCTTCTACCTTATAATATGGAAATTAGGAAAGTCTGATCCGCAACCCCAAATCCTTAATTTTTATTTTTAACTCTCTTCTGACCAAATATGTTACAGACACAAGTATCAAAAGAAATTTCTTAAATAACTCATCAGCAGCAACTGCGTGCGCGGTCTTTTGTGCCACCTCTCGGCCCGGTGGGCGGGCGGGGTGCGATGGGAAGGTGCTCCCTTATACAGCGGAGCTTCCTTCCCACTTCTAACCAGATTCGTCTTCATTATCTACTCTCCATCTTTTTTTTTTCTAAATTCTTAGAGACTTAAAATACTAAAACTCGTTTTGTCTGCCAGTGGGGGCTTCATCAGGACAGAGACTCGAATCCTCCCTCACTGTTGGAACTTTCAATAGGAAACCATACTGTCACACAAAGGAGCTCAGACATTAAAGGACGTGGTTAAGGTCCATCGTTTTTCTATTCTTAGACTTTAGCCTGAGGAGGGTGTGGGAGAGCTGAGCCCCCCAACCCCTGCCTTGATTTTGAAGAATTTGAAAAGGTGACGCAGAGTGAGAAGAGTTTAAGAAAGCACCGAAATAGAATTTAAGGCCAGAAAACATTTCTCTGATTACTTGTTTTTATTTTTTTTTGTTTCTTTTGACAGTGGGTATCAACCTCATGACTTTGCACTTGTGAGGCAGGCACTGGAACCACTGAACTAAATCCCTAGCCCTCTCTGATCTCTTCATGGAAATGATCGGCCTCTGTTATGGGAAGATGTAACTGTTACTCATTTATTAACATGTGTCATTAAGGTCTAATGATAAATATTCTCCTTTATTGTGGAATTGTCACCATTAGTGTTATTCATAAAATGCTTGTTGGGGGAGGTGCAAAACCACAATCTTTGTCTTTATTGTTGATGAATTTTCTCTGGACGCCACAATGGCCAGCAGCACGTTGTGACCATAGAGAGTGAGGTCTTGTGTATTAAGCTTCTTGTGCAATAATGAAAATGTCTGTAAGGAAAGACTGATTAGGCATCAAGTAGGGGAGGGAGAGAAAGACAGAGAGAGACAGAGAGACAGAGAGGGACAGAGACAGACACAGAGAGAGAGACAGAGAGAGACACAGAGAGACAGAGAGAGGGGGTGGGAGCACAGAGGGAGGGAGGGAGGAGTGATCTGTTTTGAAGACATAAATATATTAACTATGAAATGAAGTACCTGTATCCATCTCACAGCATGTTTGCACAGCTGAGCGCACAGTGAGCCCCGTTCTGAGCTGGGGTCTTTCCCGGGCTGCTGTCAGCGACTTACCTAAGAGAAGCCCTGGAGCCGCCCCGCTGAGGCCCGCGGTCAGGGCCTCCGACCTGGCGCCTACGGCCGGCACTAAGGCTGCTGAGCCGCGGGGTTCAGAGAGGGCTTGTGGGTGCGGACACTGGCGGCCGCTGAGCCACTTCCGCACACGGACAGAGGGGCGGGGAGGAGTAACCGGGATGGGGAAAAGGAAGCAGGTTCCGCAGCGATGCTCAATGCGCGAGCCGCTTTGCCACCAGACAAGGAGTTGAAAATCTGACTGTATTCGTCACATTGTTGGGGGCACACATTTATTCTTCTTTCAAGATCACTAACACTCTCTGCAAGGGTGATGGAGGTTTTTTTTTTTTTTTTTAATGAAAAAGGACTACTGGAAACATGGTAGAACATAAAATAATTAATTTTACCTATTATTTTTTCTGACACTTTTCTTAGCATTGATTTGACAGCATTAACATATCTGCCTGGTATTAGATGATTTTAAAGGATTAACATGCTAATTAAAAACTCCGTTGCTGGGAAGGCCCACAGAGCACAGTTTTCACGGAAGGCGCTTGGGGCCACTCGCCCCACCCAGCAGAGAAGCTCTGTTTGGAAGCAACAGTTCCCTAGGAAGAAACCGATGGAACCAGAAACAATTTGCTCCTTTTAAGATTGGAGAATGCTTATGTTGGAGCCTCACAAAAGCGGCGTTATGTCCTTGAACTCTCTAAAGATCATTGTTGATAGGATCAATTTTGTGTGTTATTCAACGGGATCGCTCCTAGACCGCAGGAATCGCTTTTGGGTGGAGGGACCTGGTGGCGAAGGGGGTGGCGACACCGTGAAGGAAGGGCCAGCAAATTCCATGTGACCAGTTCAGCTGCAATAATCTCTTTTCTCCTTCTCGACGAAGCCACACATGAGAGCACTCTGGTGTCTTTTATCATTATTTGTCACCCTTTTGTGTGGAGCAACTTATATCCACAGCCATTCTATCAATTAAAATGAAAAAGAACCAAACAGTATCCTCATTGAATGCTCAGGGGCCAGTGCCACCAAGTGCCATCCAACCTATTGAATGCCGCTATCTAATGCCATTAGAGCTCCGCAAGTATTCTGTGAAAAAAACAAATAAGTTGTTACATGCGGAATGCAGAGAATGATTTAAAAAGGTAAAATCTTTCAATGCATCAGCAGCAGCGAGGAGCCTATAACAGGCTTTCTTGCTGACGATGCGAAGGAGAGCTCAGGGACTGGGGGGTGCAGACTCTCTTGAAAAGATGGAGAACTCTGAATTTTTGGTACAGAAGTAGTCCTAGAGCAAAATAAGCCCCAGAGGAATAAGTCAGCCTTGTTTTTGTTGAAACAGCTTCTGGAGATAGCGATGAGTGTTTTATTAGTCTGATTTTCATTATTTAAATATTTCTCTAAAACTTCAGTGTGTCATCACATGTCTAGGGTTAGAACATTTTTAGTTCTCTTCTTTAAAAAGCATAAACTGAGTGAAAGAGAAAACAAACAAGCTTTCCCAAGACCACACAGAGGCTCCGGGTTGAGGAATGGTGACCATCTGACCGAGTGTTGCCATCTTGATGGACTTCGAGAAAGGATCCCCAACAGGCAGGCTTCCTCATTTCCTGTGCGACACGTGCTATGTAATTTATACCTGAAAACTCTAGGCTCACTAAGGATGTTCAGTTCTGAAAACCCTGTATTGATTTTTTTTTGTTCAGAATGTACATTTTAGAAAACAACCCAAGTTCTCTGAAATACCCAAGAATTTACCTTTCCAAAGCATAGTGATACTAAGAACCGACAGATCTCTGTGCTACCTTGTGATTTAGTTGGAAAAATGTTTATACTTAAAGAGACAATAACATTTAACATAACATGCAGCTGAAGTTCTGAGGAAACATCAAGGCCTTGAATGCAACAGAAAGAACTTTCTGGAAACTATTCTTAACAGCTGAAAGAAGCAAAAGGGACCTAAGTGGGCAAAGGAGGAAAGGTTGTTAGAAACAGAAAAAGTGATGAAAATGTATCAGACACTCCTTATAGGATGTATCCTTACTCAAGGGAATATCTAGAAAGTGTTTCATACTCCTGTTGTAACTTTGACGCTGGAGTAAACCTTTGGCTAAAGTAGCAGGGTTGCAGCCCAAATGTCCTCATGGTGAATTTTAATTTTATACAGGGGAGTAAAGTCATGGAATGGTTGCTAGAAAAGGTGCCTGTCATAGGTTAATTTTGACATAATCATAGACAATGGCCAAGCAACTGAGCGCAGAGAGATACACAGTATAGTTCAGTGTTATCCTAGCACTTCTTTTCTCTGCAGAGAAATCCGGGGAGGGGGAAGAGTCGCCCCTCAAAGATCCTCGCAAATGACCTTTCGAACCGCAAAGGCCTGTGTAGGGGCCTGCAGCCTTCAGCGCCGAACTTGGCCCGCTTGGTATGCAGAATAGCACTTCTGTGTCACGTGCATTTTGACTGTGAAAAGAAAGAAAGAGCAGAGAAAGAATGTTTCTTCCTTTTTCATAAACTAGAGTTTGGTAACAATCTCTTTATAACCCCTTAGGAGAGAGAAATTTTAGAACTGCAAGTACAACCTCTCATATATAATGTGCTTCCCTATAATCTCATAAAGAAAGCTTTGTGGGGATTCATTGTGGCTTCCACAAATCTAGTTAAAATAAAGAGATAATGTTTTATAAATGACAAGGATTTCAGATGAAGCCTTAATAAGTTTCCTTAAAAATGTCTTTGCTTTTTAGAATAATAATAATGAAAAGCATTTGGACAAATTAAATAGTCAGCCTGGGTTGGTCCAGGTGGTTGGCTGTTGAATAATGACTGAAATTGTTCCTTTACATTGACTATATTTGCTTGATGCAATTTTTGGCAAAATATATGACTTTGAGATTATCTGCAGGGAGTGGCTAGCAATTTGGCTTTAAATTTTGTAAACTTACTTGAATGCCTAATTGTTCACAAAGATGTCAGCTGCAAGATTAGTGGAGCTGAAAAAACCCCCACAAAAAAGCCCCATGCATTCACACCGGCCCTACGTCTGTTTTCAGTGTGAAAGGGACTGGCGGGAGAGGGTTGCAAACACTTGAAGCTATGCATTCTGCATTACAATGAAATAGCGCTGCATTACACAATACCGGGGCTTTAAAAAAAGAGAAAAAACAGGGCATCATACCCAAACTCTTTGATGGAAAGGAAGGCAACAAATATTAGAATGTTTGAAATGGCAGAACAATTATATTAAAATGGACTTCTAGTGTGAAACCCTTTCAATTTTTGCCTAGCAATAAGTAGACTGGAAACTGCACAGGGGCTAGTTTTAAAAATATTGGAAGGAGGCTGAGTCAGAATTAAAAAACAAAAATCCTCTAACCAGCGTATCTCTGAGTCAAGAATGTAGCGCCCAGTGAAAACTGCACAGGTCAAAGGTGTAAAGGTCTGATGCCATTCAAGAATGTGTCATTTAACATTGTCTTCTACTTATCCATGGGAAGAAAAATGCAATGAAGTAGATTGATAATATGGGTTTCTTTTCTGAGTCTCGTAATTATTGTAAATACAGGATTTTTAGTTTTGTTTTTCTAGAAAGACTTCTAAAATATTGCTATTACCTGCTCCTTCAATACTTTTTCAAAAGCCAATACATTTTATTTTTTTAAGGATCAATAAATTAAGTCTGGTAAAATAACAGCATTTAAGAAAAAATAATATCTATATCTGCAATGCAATTTTAAATCATATTTAATTCTAGTTGAGTAAGTAGAGTTAGGACTTAATTGCATATTAGTTTTTATCCTCAGCTTGAAGTCAACCACAAAGATGCTTGCGACCTGACACCAGATGAAGGAACATAAGCTTATTCAATTTTATGTATAGCAGATTTCAATCTTTGTGGAGTTGGAACTCCGTTTCACCACACACATACACTTTTAAATTGACTGTGTATGTTCCATCCAGTTTGAAATCTCTTCTCTCCTGGTCCATGAGACATTCTGTTGTGTTTTGCTATATTAGCTGTGTTGCTTTATTTTGATCGTTGTTAGAGGCAATGATGTCTTTCATTTGTTACCTAGGGCAGAGCCTGACACATAGCAAATGCTCAATAAATGTAGGGTAAAGGCATGAAGGCACGACAAGTATGTGTATATATTTGGTCATAGAAAACTGCCAGCCCCTGAGGGGCAGAGGGCATGCTATCACTGTGTTGCCTTCCTCCAGGGTCAGTATAATTTACCATGACAGATCACATGCTATAGTGACAGGATATACCCGATAGGGGTGATAACTTCTCTGGAGAGAAGAGAAGAAGCCACGGAGTCAGCAAACAAGAAGAGAAAACAAAAGGAAGAAAAAGACAGAGAAATGAGTCAATGTCAACTCTGGCTTCCTTCTTGCATCCACCAAAATTTTCCTTTTATTTTCGTCAGGGAAACTATGAGAGGCGTGTGGGAAGGGGATCCACTACGTAGAAGAGTTAAGTTCTAACTGAAGTCATGGCCAGCATTTCAAATTTATCAAATTATTTATTAACATATGGGTATCCAACTCTTCCAGAGTTGCTAGTTAGTAAATTTAAACTATTACCCTGTATTCTAAACTTATTTGGAAATTGGCATTTATTGGAAATGTGGAGAATTCAAGGGAGCAACTTCTAAAACTCAAGAAATTATCATTATTTTTCCTAATGTATATGCTGAACTCTCAGATGTGAGTCATGTGGTAAAGAAATGTTCCTGTCACGCACCTCGAAAGAGGTTTACGGCAGTAAAGGTAGCACGGATTCAGAGTATAGCCTCTTCCCCATTTCTCTCCTATGTAAAAACAATTCAAATTCCCTGGCTCGGCCAGGCACAGCCCTCTCCGTGTTTGAAGTCTTTCTCCATCACGGCATTGACGCTCTTTTGTCAACCCAGAGTTCCGAGCTTGTTGCAGGACATTACCGATCTGGAGATAAAGATGAAGCTCTCTCAGAAAGAAGGTGCAGAAAACATAGAGCTCTTTCGGAGAGAGTGGAGTACGAGGTTCATGAGAGGAAACCCGAGAGACACAGGAAAGCAGAGAGAAAGGACTGTGGGAGAGATACTAAGAAAGTATCAAAATTGAAGCTAAGCCATCTGACAGTCTGTTGAAAAATCTCTTGGGTGCGAATGAGTCCTAGCAATACTCATGAGCAGAAGAAGAGACCAGAGCGTTTTTGTAGACTAAGGCAAAGAGACATTAATATGTAGCCAAGGGCAGGGGATTTAGCTCAGTGGTTCCGAGCCTGGTTTGCAAGTGCAAAGTCATGAATCCAATCCTCGGTATGGCAAAAAACCAGACGCCCCCATAAAGAGTTTAGCTAAAACAAATAAGGGGTAAGTGAGGATATCCTTTAACTTTATAGTGATTAGATCTGTGTTCCTAGATACAGTGTCTGCAAACTGAATGAGAATCCTTCTGAAGAACACCGTGGCTAAAATTGCACTTTTGGGGTGCCACTGAGTCTCAGAGAGATAGGAGGGCGTAATTTTGTAGTTACAGATAAGTGTTGTAATTCAGTAAGAGGAAAAGTGTGAAAACTAGACATCTGTGTCTGTATGTGAGCGGGCAAGATGAAGAAATGACAAGGGCAATCAGGGCAGACAGTCGGACAGAAGGACGAGAAGCCACATGGAGTAATTTTTAGGAGTCCGAAGGCAACGGAGAAAGAAGACTCTTACAGCGAAACCTGGTGTCTTGACTTGACTTCATTATGAAGCTGTGGAGATGAGAAGAGGTTCGCACCTGGCAGTCCATTACAGGCTTGTCTGCTATTTTTCTTGCTCCTGAAATGTCACATCACTTATACGATTTTTTAAATTCTTTGTTCCTAGACAGGTAATTGGCATAGAAAACTGAGAACAGAAATTTTCTTAGAACACTGTGGTTATGATTTACAAGGTTCTGATATTTCTTGTCATGTAGAAAAGTACCAGAAGCAGGAGCTTGGAAATGCTTAGCTGGCCTCAAATTTCCTTGCTCTCTACTGAAAGCTGCAAGATTCAGGCATCTCAAAGAATCTTCACGAACAAAAGTGACTTTAAAAGTTTGCCTCTTCAAGTATGACTGGTTAAGCATTAAGTATGTTTGGGATGTTACCAATACAGCAGTCAGACTTCACATTTTCTTTTAGCCAAATCCTCTTACTTTAGGATTTTTCTATAGATTGAAAACAGAAGACAAGTATTTTCTTTTCAAATTGTGTCTTCTTTTATTATTTTTAATAAATATCAGTTGCAACATGTGAAATAAAAAGAAGATATAAAATAAAAAACATTTTTCACTCCCTTCATTGTAGTTTCAATGAAGCCCACCTTATCAATGCTTGATATTCAAGTGCCCAGGCCTTTTTGCATGTATACACTGGCACGGACAAACATCTCTGCTTACAGACTTTTGTTTTATGAGAGGGGTGTCATCCTGTGCAGTTTTTTTCTGAATCTTGGTCTCGTTTTCACCTGATAGTAACAGATCATGTATACGCCCATAGTTAGGCCCAAGTCACAATTTAATATGTCCAAGTCACTGTTGTTATAACAGTTAAAGATATGTTACTTCACAGCATAAAGGTACTGTGCATTCAACCATCCCCCAGGAGTGGCATCGGGGTTGTGCAGTTTTCTCCCTAAGTCTTGTGGGAAAACCCTTGAAATATTTTGCTCTGTTTGTGACTGCTTCATACCAGAAGACTTAATTCAACAGAGTTAGCATACATTTAAAGCAGAGCTGGGAATCTTCGGGACAGTGTCAATAGCCACTCCAGGAGCTGAAAAAGTTGTTCTGGAGTTCTGGTGTAAAAAGAAGAGAAAGCTAAATCTATATAACTATGTGCTCTTGAAATAGCATTTCCAAAGAATCCGATAACTAGTGATCAAAACCTAACAGATAAGGAGGACCACGTGCTGTCATGATGACCTTCTTCCAAGCAAGACCTACGGTTTTGCAGTCATACTAGTTATCACGTGTTGGAAAGGAGGCTTCCCGTGTATCAGAGGAAACGAAGTGAAGAACTAGGAACCAGTGGGAACAGGGCGAGGCTGTCCGGTCGTCCGGAGGAGGTGAGGATGCCTTGGACGATTCTACAGCCTGTCACTCTGCAAGGCTCGGGATGCAGCCAGGAAGAGAAAAGGCGCCCAAGACGCTCTGCAGGCCTGCAGTGTGCTTCTTCCCCGGCCGCCTCTGCCTTTCTCTCCAGTGTCCCCTGCAGCTGAAAGCCGCGCGAGGCAGGCCATGGGCACAGGGGAGCGGGGGCCTGAGGCCGCCCCCACTCGCTGTCCCCTTCACCCGTAGCTGGGAGGGCTTTCTGTTTGCCTTCAGACTCTGATTCTGCTGAAGCCAGGGCATGGCCGTTTCATGACGTTTCACTGTCGCAGACCTGAGAAGGAAACACAGCCCGCGCTCTCCCTGTTTTTCTCCACCCTCATCCTATGTCAGGCTTGGAGCTGACACGGAGAAGTTGCTCAATACATTCCTTCCCCTTTTTATTAGTACACGTGTGCAGCACATCATGGTGACATGCCTTGTGTGGAGCTGGTACACGGACATAGCACATCGTAATTCATTTTCCCTCCTTCCTTGATGAAGGCTTTGCCTCTTTCCTGTTGGCTTCCTATTAGAAACAATGGTGTTGCTACTAAGCATACTGGAAAGAACAATTTCCGTTAAATTATCCACAGCTTGGCTATATCGTCCAAGTAAAGTCTTCTCACGTTTTCTCATCTCCAAGAAACTCACACTCTGGAAATCTATGTATTATTTTCTGAATGTGCCCAGACCGTTCCCAAGGCCCTTGTTCCGCTCCAGCCTGGGGCCCCTGTATCCCTTCCTCTGATCCGGGCCAGGGGTTGCAGGGGCAGTGGGTAGGTGCCAGTTCGTGTGGACATTTTCTAAAGGGATGCGAGGAAAGACTTACATACACACATCTCAGGATAATGCATGTCTATTCGGCTAAATCACTCCAGTTTAAGGAACTGTCCTTTAGTTGGAAGCTTTCTTCCCTCTGCACTCCCTCTCTTTTTTCTCCCTCTCTTCATTCCCTTTATTACCCTATTTTTTAGTGAGAAAGTATGCCTTTCTCAATATTACGTATAAAACAATGAATTTTCCAGGTGAAATAATCTTAGGTTTTAGTAGCGTTACTTAGAAAACCCAAGATCTGGCAACATTCTGTAAATTTCCATGAAAAGCACATTGTTCCATGAAAACTTCCTATCTGGAACATTATTCTTCTGCATGTACAATATCTTTTCTTATTTGGATCTTCATTGGTACATTATATATACACAACATGATCACACACAATATAGAGAGCTTGTACCAGTATAGGGCACAATTTAATTCTCATTTTTTCCTGTTCCCCACCCACCCTACAACCCCGCCCCTATATAAATAAGCATCGTTTCCGTTTTTTATTACCATCATATTTTTTCTTCCCCTCGTTACTCCTATACTCCATTTCCTTTTGAATATTTTCTATTTCACAATATTTACCATATATACTAGAGCTCATTTACATCTTCAGTTTCTCATACCAGAGAACAGATACAGTGTTTACAGATCTGTCACCTCTTTATTTCACTTATGAGTATGTCCTGAGGGTACATCAATTTGAATAGAAATGACTCCAACTTATCATTCTTCATGGCACAGTAACACTCCATTTATAGAAAAATCACATGGTCTTTATCCAGTCTCCAGCTGGTGGGCATTTGGGTTGTTGCCAAGATTTTGCTGTTACAAACTGAGCTGCTATGAACATGGCTGCACCATGTCTTTTAACCTGTCTCCCCTCTGGCAGGAGAGAGCCAACCTCAGCCCACTCCCTCCTCTGAGGTCCTCCAGAGGGTGCTCCCCTTGTTATTCACTCATTCAAAGCATTTGCTGACAATTTATTGCAGGGTAGATGTTGGGCTGCGAAGCATGGTGCACTGTTGACGAAGCTGAATGTGCTTTGGGCCTGGTGGAGCTTGCAGCTTTCTAAGAAAATGCGTCTTGGGAATTTCCAAATTAGGAAGTTTAAGGGAAAAGCGTGTTATTCTCTGAAATAATATAACAAGCGAATTGTTTTCCACCGGGGGCGGGAAGACTTCTGAAGCCCAGGCGATGCGCAATTGTGTCCATGGTGGCGAGAGCAGGCAGGACTGTCCCTCCCAGAGAGAGGACGGCGCTTGTCCTGGAAACACGGTCGGCGAGTGTGAAACGCAGCAGCACGGCGACGCCACGGGGGTGAGCAGGGGCCAGGCGTGCCCAGCTGTGTGGACCATGGTTGGGCATCTTATCCCAGGTTCAGTGCCCACCTGGCGGAGGGTTTAAGCTGGTGAGTGACATGAGGCTTCATTGTACGTTTCCAGATGTGACAGTGGGCAGGACATAAAGTCGTGCTGCGGCTGAGCTGGCTGCTAGAAGTTCATTACAAGGAAAGATGACCTGGCTACGGTTCTAGAAATGGAAAACAGTGAGAGCATTTGAAGGCAGGTCAGTGGTACAGCTTGTTATTATATAAGGATTCAGCATCAAAGGGAATTTTAAACGCCATTATATAAATAAGCACGCCTGTTTCAAGATAGCAGGTAACCGTTCTAGATGCTGAAAATCCATCTTTAACTAAAAACACAGTACTTGGCCTGTAGAATCTACACTCCGATGAGGGATGCAGGGAAATAAAGGGATTGCTACCTTGTTCAGTGATAAGGGCTGCAGTATAGTTGAGCAAAGTGGCACTTTAAACAACTACTTAATATAATGCTTGAGGGATAGGAACACACTTGAAGAAAGTTCCATCTGCACGGAGACCAAGGATCTGCGCAATACATTCAGATGATTGAATAAATTATCACTGGAAAGAAATGCAAGCACTCTATAGGCCGTGGTGGGGGTGGGTGTAGCGCCTTCCGGGGGGGAGGAGAGGCCTGGAGATGAGAGCTTGGTGTGCAGTACGAGTGTGATTGTGACAACCCGTCGCGTGTTGGGACCTCCTAAATCAATACACTACATTGTCTCACATGAAGATCTGGGGGAAATGACACGGATATAATGTGTTTAATTATAAGAGAAGAGGGAGGGCTAACTGGATGTCTGGAACAGCGCATCAAGACTGGCCTGCTCTGATGACAGCTAATTGTCTTGCTGGCGAATCATGGGGGAACTCTATTTTCTAGTTGGTACTTAGAGAGTTATTAATTACTCCTCAGACACTGGATATTTCATATGACTTGTTTACAGTGTTGTCAACTCCAGGAACTTTGCATGTACCCTGTGAATAACATGAGTCAGCTCTCTAGAGGAGGAGCGGAAGGTAATTGGTGCGAGTGGGCAGCTTCCGAAGTAACCAGTGTTCTTTGTAGTGGATTGCTGAAAGAGTTTTACTGTAAAGAGAGAAAGCTGAAGTAAAACACGTGAAAACTGAGAGTCAGGAAACAGACACGGAGAATGAAGAATGTAGATTCCAACTACAAATCGCAGGTATTAAAAAAAAAGGAACAGAGATGTCAAGCTGTTTTTATTATGATACATTTACAAAACATTTTGTAAGGCTGGCAAAATAGATTGGACCAGCCTTTTAAAACATTCCCTTGAGCTGGGCATGGTGGCTCACGCCTGTCATCCCAGCACTCGGGAGGCAGAGGCAGGAGGATTGCTGAGTTCGAGGCTTGCCTGGGCTACACAGTGAGCTGAGGGCCAGCCTGAACTGCAAAGCGGGACCCTGTCTCAAAAAAAATTCCCTTGATTATTCTTTCATGAAATCATGGATATAATTCTTAATATTAGATGCTTTAATTACTTGGTCACAACTATTTAACTATCTCTACATTTCCTTCCTCCTTGTTTAAAAAGAATTCCAAAAGTGTTGATCATAAAGAGCCATTTCATATGTATATGTTACTCTATAAAGAATTTTTATTTGGTCTCCTACAATGACAGACTATTCATTAAGTATGCATCACACAAATGGTTCATATTTTTGGTTATTGTCTGTATTGAAAAAAGTAAAAGTCAAATTAAAAAAAAAATTGTTGAATGTACTGACCTGAAAACATTCTTGATGTTTTTAACTCTCTTATTTTAAAGTGGAGGAAAAACAGTTCTTGCATAGAGCAAGAACATAGATAAAACCCAAAATGGCTGTTTAGCAGAAAAAATCAGAAATATTTTGACAGAGTTCACACATGACCTGCAGTGGTCACACTTCACACTCTCTTTCTGCGGTAAGTAACGTCTATTAGATAGAATAATTCAAGTTTTGAACTAGTTTCTTTGAAATTGAGCTCATTTTTAGTGAGAATCAATGCTCCTTTCTCCATTTCTATGCAATTTACACACTCCAATCTCTAGGAAGAAGCCAATTTAAACTGGAAACTCGGGGTTTATAATAAACTTTACAGATATATTCAGTAACTTGGAGCCTAAAATTTATCCCTAAATGTTTTCAGATTAGATTACAGGTTTTTCATCTCCTTTAAAAAAATGATGCAGCAACATAGTTCATTAGGCTTTAGCTGTTTGATCGCTAGTAAAACAATTTTATTTATCTGTTTATTAGGATAAGCTTTGTTTTACATTACTTATGACAAGACTCAAATGACTGTTTTACCTCAAAAGTTGCATAAACAGAGTTTTCTTCTGAGCCATTATCTCCCTGAATATCTTTTCAATAAAGATTCTTTCTTGAGACTAAATCCTGGAGCAGAGTTTCGGCGGGAGCTTTGTCTCTGGATAGTCCTGTCTCTGTTAGGCATCGGACAGTAGCAGCTGTGAGTGCAGATGAAAGAATGGTGTTTTCACAAGGACAGGAGGTCTGGCCTCTCAGCGGCTCTTTTATGTGACATCTGCACACACCAGGATCAGTCTGTGCAAGTAGTTTCATCCTCACATGAGAAAAGCATGCTTATCTGGTAATATGTTTATGTATGTGCTCAGACGCCCACATGTGCATACGGTGTGTGAAATATTGTGGTGAGTTATTTCAAGGTTGGGATATTGATTGAAACTGCATATGCATTCAGGAAGTATATTTCCCATAGGCTCAGATCCCGGTGGCGAAAAGGAGCTTCTGTTTTGGTTTGGTTTTTGCACAGTGCATTCATTCTCTTTTTAATTGGATCACTAGGGGGTTATTAACATTGCTCTAGCTGGGGATATACTAGCCTAAAAGAGTCAAAACATTTGCTAAATTATCTAATTCACACTAACAGTTCTTCATCTCCCTTCCGATCGGGCACATGTGTTTGCATGTGTGCCTGCCTGTGTGTGCGGACCCGGGAAAGTTTTCCAAAATGGCTAACTAGGACCTTGGACAGACATTTTATATCCTGTACCTCTCAACTCACCTCTGGAGCGTCTGCCTTGTCTGTGTTCTCCAGGGGCCTCTGCTTCTCCAGCAAACCAGGCTTTGCCTCCAAAGTTGTCTTACCGCAGTCTATGAAGAGTTAGAGTAAGTACTGTAGCTTATCACGGGGCAGCATCGCAGATATTTCAACCCACACATGTGGAAAATAAATCACTTCTATTTTAAATCAATGATCCAAAGATTATGCAGCCTGTGTTCCTCCTGCTCTTGGAATTTATAATGCATCTAAGGAGAAAAACAACAAACAAACAAACAAAGCCAAGGGTAGATACAAGTGTGGCTACCCCGCATGTCTTTTCCCGCCACTCTTAGTCGGCCTCCAGCCTAGGCCACTTGTTCCCTTCCAGGGCTCTACGACATTTCCTTCCCTTAAAATGATGCTCTCATCTCAGTAGATGGGTGCCGTGGGAAAGCGCATGATTTATTTGTCTTTTCTGACATTTCCCTACCTACAATCCGAGCAAAGTTAGCACCATGACGGGTGACAGAGTCATGCAGACAGATAGACAGGGAGAGGGGGTGGCACGGAGACAGAGACACACAGAGAAGTACCATGGAGAGCATTCAGGCCTAACCAGCGAAGGCTGCAGAGCCAAGGCAGACGATATGCATTTTGTCTTTCCGGTAGTGTAAGAGTTCTGTACAAACATATACATTGAAATACACAGATCTGTAAAATAGCTGTTGCATGTATGAATTATGGCTAGTTCCAATTGAGATATGCTATAAGCATAAAAATATATGTATGGTTTTGAATACTTATGTTTTAAAGAATAAAATATTTCATTACTACTTATTACTTTTTAAAAGTAACTCTAGTTCATCTTTATGGCTGAGTTGTACTTTGTTTGTTTGTTTGTTTTTTTTTTTTTTGAGACACGGTCTCGCTTTGTAGTTCAGGCTGGCCCTGAGCTCACTGTGTAGCCCAGGCAAGCCTGGAACTCAGCAATCCTCCTGTCTCTGCCTCCCGAGTGCTGGGATGACAGGCCTGAGCCACCACGCCCGGCACTGTGGTATGTGGTATTGATGGCTGGTGGGCGTGAGTCACCATGCCCAGCATTGTAGGTGGTTACCGGGATCAAACTCAGGACCTTGGACTTGCGAGGCAGGCGCCGGAACCACTGAGCTAAATCTCCAGCCTGAGTTGTACTTCATTTTGATTTCTTTTTTCTTTTTTTTTTTTTTTTTTTTAGACAGGGTCTCGCTTTGTAGTTCAGGCTGGCCCTGAGCTCACTATGGAGCCCAGGCAAGCCTCGAACTCAGCAATCCTCCTGCCTCTGCCTCCCGAGTGCTGGGATGACAGGCCTGAGCCACCACGCCCAGCCGTCATTTTAATTTAAAAAGCCAATTCTTTGTCCAAGCACTGGTTGATGGGCATTTGGGTTGTTTCCAAGGTTAAGGTGTTATAAACTGTGCCACTATAGACAAGGGCTGTGCATATATCCCTGTGGTATGATGCTTTTAATTCTTTTGGGAAAATAACCAAGAAGGAGAAGAGCTGGGGTGAATGGAACCTTTAGTTTTTGAGGAATCTCCACACTGATTTTCACAGTGGTTGTAGCAGTCTACACTCTCACCAAGAGAGAAGAGTTCCTTTCCCCCCAGAGCCCCACTAGCATTTATTGGTTGATTTCTTTTTTCTGAAATTGTGAAATAACATTTTATATACACATCACTGAGAGTTTGTACTAGTATGTGACACGGCTTAATTCTCATTTTTCCCTTCCCCTCCCCACTCTGCAATGGCCATCCCCTATATTCTTAAGCTTTGTTTCCCCTTTTTAAAAAATGTTTTGATTACATGTTGAAATGATATTTTGAATTTCTTAAATAAGATATATACTTCATCTTGTATAGGTTTTAAATTTGGCTCTGAACATTTGCAGTTACATACATGGCTGGCTTTATGTTTCTATTGGATGTGTCAGTCTAGAGTTACATTAGAGAAGAGGAAGGTTTTCCTAGTAGAAAAAGCTGAGAACCATTTCTCCTGTCTAAATTTGTAAACAGTTCTGTTAGTTTTTCTCATTGTCCTGCTTTCTAGATGTGTGACTAGTGTACCTTAGAATAAGCTCTGCACCTGCAGCTTGATTTTACTACAGATTAGATTAATTTTTTACTCAGAACTTCTCAAAATGGTTCCTGCAAGCAGAAAGGTACATATAATTTATTTTTCCCTTCTTCCCACTGGGTCTTTCAATGTTGTGTAAAATGACAATAAAGTGAATTTTTGGTATTTTACTGAGTCATCACTCTCCACTCTGTACCAGCTCTTCCTCATAACTTACTGTGTCCCTATACATTCACAAATGTATTGCCATCTCCATTTTAAAGATGTAAAAACTGAGCATAGTGAATATTCACTGAGTCCCTTGTTGTAAGCCAAGGGCTGAGCGGGCATGTTGCAATTGTAGTGTCAGTGCCAAAGTCTCCGTTTCCCATGGGGCTAAGCATCTTCCAGGCAGAAGAGCTGCATCACACAGTTAACCTTATGATTATAATGCAGAGATCAATTAATTGTTGTTAATCTGTATGTATACTGTGCGCCATATGAATGATGCATTTGGCATGTTGGCCAACAGAGGGTAAACTCATTTCTCAACCATCAAAACAAGGATGCAAAATGTAAAAGGACTCTTTAGGTTCAAAGTAGATGAAGTATGAAAAACAATTCATACATAATTTGGGACAACAATGATTTTATAAATAATGAAATTAATTAAAGATCTTCAAAGTGAAAAACACTGTTATGTTTATTAGTGTGCTTTTGAAGTCACTTATTCTTAACTTTTTGAAATTACTGACTTCGTTGCATCTTTCCTACGACCATAGATCAGGCTTTTATCCAAATTTGTGCTTGCTCTATTTTCTAATATGAAAGGGATCTACTTTATGCATATTCATGGCATGGTACTTGGTAAGCCCTTGATGAAACCTGGAACCTTATTTCAGGCTTGTGTTCAGAAGACAAATGTAAATATGACATAGTGACCGCTCTCCTTGGGTTTAGTGTGTGGTGGAAGTCAGAACAGGAAACAGAACAATCACATTGTGGTAAATTCTGCAGGAAGAAGAGGTATAGAAGAGTATTCAATAAAATGGCTTCCAAGGTTTCTGCCATGATATGATATACACATCTTCTAGAAGGCCTAACTTTTGAGTATGGGTAGAACGGGAAAGTATCACAGAATAGTACTATCCTGTAAAAGTTACTAATCATTTAAAGAAAGAATGGAAAATCCAAGTGGGATCTCACATTAGCAGAAAAGTCCATAGGGCAGTGATGGCAGACCTTCTAGAGCTTTCCATGATAATCAGCAACCTTCTATGGTATAACGTGCCGTAGGCTCACCACCACCGAGCCCTTCCTGGAGTCAGAAATATGCGAGGTCTGAGACGGTCTTGGGCACAGTGAGCATGAAGTGTCAGATCTCATTTTGAGATTCTGACATGATTCATCCAGGTTGCCGCTGGGGCACCAGGAATTCCAGACTTGCCCAGGTAATTATAAAGTGCATGTGTTTTTAGATGGAGAGAGTGGAAGTTTAAGCAGCTGAGGGTGGCTGGGTCGAAGATGGGGGAAGATGAGATGATCATTTTTAAAAATGAAAAGAAAAGAGGGACCAGATAGTGAACTTCTATTATTGTTGGTGGAATCTTTGACTAGAAACTTATTTGAAAAACATTAATGAAAGTGAATGTGCTAGAGAATGAAAGGGCACGAACTCTGGGAGGGTGAGGAATGTTTGCAACTGTCACAAATTTGAAGCCTATCGCACAGTAATGAATTGCAACAATCGCTCAAAAAATGTTAGGAGAGCTCCGACGTGCTGACTGAAGCAGGCGCGTCTCGCGTGCGGAGCAAGTTCTAACTGAAACCGGAATTAATTGGAGCTGAAAGAAGATGGAGCAGCCGAAGCTGGCGTCCCGAGTCAGGTCCGGAGCGCGCCGGCTCGGACCCCGGAGACGCTGCGGCCTGGGCGGCCCCACCGGCGCCCACGGAGGGCAAGGCCCAGCCCTGCGCCGGGCAGAGGGCACCGGGGGCTCCTGGGGCCCGGGCTTCCCCCGCGCGCCCCCCGACGCGGCCGCGACCCGCAGGTAATCACGGCCCAACGCGCTGTCGTCGCCCCGGGCCTGGGGAGAGCTCCGAGCGGGGCTGGGCACCGCGTGGCTCCTCTCCCTGCTGGGCAGAGTCTGGGCCGCTTTGCTCGGTCGGCGCGAAGCCAAGAGGGGCGGGCGGAGCGGGGAGCCGCCGGAGAAGAGAAGCGTCTGTGCGGCCTCTCGCTGGGTCACAGTTCCCACCGGATCGTTTTTATAGTTTGGGTTTTAAATTTTGCTTCGATTAATTGATGTTTGCTCTCTCCCTCTCTTGAGCTCCCTGCCTAGCTTCGCCAACTCCAGTTCCCGCAGCAAGACTGTTTCTTCTTCCTCGCCTTCCCCATCAGCCTCTGGCTCTCTCCGTCACCGTACGCTGCTCTTCCTCAGTCGCTCCCGTCCTCTCTCCGACGTCTGTCCTCTCTCCGACGTCTGTCCTCTCTGTTCCATTCTTGCTGCTCATCCTTCTCTTTCCAAGGCCCTCGTCTCCCTTTGTCTCTTTTCCACTTTACACAAATACATCAACATGTTTCAAGCACCTGGTCGCTTTCCTCAGTCCTTCTCCTCCTATATCACACCCTTCTACCCACAAATGTTTTCTTAAAACACTCCACACTTGATCATTCGGTCTCACTGAAGATCTAAAAGAACCTCACCCCATATCTACTTTTTTTTTAAACCTATTACTATTCTGCATCACCCTCTCCCTGATGTCTAGCTCCAATGCAATCTCAATAAAAATTTCGACAGCATTTCTAACAGAACTGCAAAAAGCAATCCTGAATTTCACACGGAGCCAGAAGACACCCAGAATAACAAAAGGGATCCTAGGAAACAAGAGCAAAGCAGGAGGCGTCACGACACCTGATTTCAAGTTACACTACGAACTGACAATGGTAAAATGGCCCGGCTCAGGGCAAAATCAGGCAGAACAGCGTAAAGCATCTGTAAAAACTGCCAGACACAGTCACTGTTTCGTCTCTGACAAAGTGGCCAAACATGTATGTGGGGGGAAGATCTATTAACAAATGGTGCTGGAGAAACTGGCGAGTTAAGTACAGCAAATGAACGCCGGACCCAAATCTCTCACCAGGAGCTAAACTAAAATAAAAATGGATGAAATATTTAGAAATTAAAATAGAAAGTCAACTACTGGAACATAAAATTGGTATAGGCAAGGATTTTCTAAACAGAACTACAGTTATGCAAGAAATAACAACAAGAATTGACAAATAGGGTTATACTGAATTAAAACGTTTCAGCAAAGAAAACCATCTTTAAATGAAGAGACAAACTACACAAAGGGAAAAACTTTCGCCACCTGGTCCTCAGACAAAAGAATATACAAAGAACTCAATAAACTTTAGACTACCCTGAGACTACACCAAATAAAATATAAAACAAAAGTGGGCAAGTGAAATAAGCAAAAACCTTTCAGAAGTAGAAGAAATACAAGTCACCAATAGATTTATGAGATGTTCACCATCTCTGGCCAATAAATAAATGAAAATTAAAGCAATGTTAATATTTCATCTTACATCGAAATAAATGAGGTACATGAAAGAATCAGCGAATTATAAATGCTGGCGTGTCTGCACTGAAAACACAAGTGTCATCCGTTCATGGTGGAAATATGAACTAGGACAACTATGATGGAAATATGCATGGAGATTTCTCAAAGAACTGAAATCAAAATATCCATTTGATTCAGCTATTCCCCATCTAGATATCTGCCAGAAGAGGCAACATCATCATATTACAGAGATGCATGTATACCAAAGCTTATAACTGCCCAATTTATAATAGCTGAATACTGGAAGCAAACTGTATGCCCATCAACAGATAAATGTTTTAAAAACGTAGTGTTGCTGGGCGTGGTGGCTCACGCCTGTCATCCCAGCACTTGGGAGGCAGAGGCAGGAGGATTGCTGAGTTCCAGGTTTGCCTGGTCTCCATAGTGAGCTCAGGGCCAGCCTGGACTACAAAGCAAGACCCTATCTAAAAAAAAAAAAAAAAGAAATGTAGTGTCTACACACAAGGGAATATTACTCAGCAATAAAGAAGAATAAATTATGTAGGAAAGGTATATACACTTTGAAAATATGTTAAGTGAAATAAATCAGACATACAACTTAAATACTATACGATATTTCTTATTTGAGTGAGGCAAAGTACAAAGAGTAAAGTCAGGATTGATAGAAGGAAACAGGGAACCTGGAAGGGAAAGTTTACACAAACTGAAAGATTTTTTCAGGTGGTAGCGTGTCCGAGAGACCAAGGACGAGGAGAAAGAAGCAGGAAAGGGCATATAAAACCACGTGAAATGTGTCACTTTTAAGTACAAGGAATATCAATAATATATATTGTGAATATTCACGAAAAATGACAAGAATCACAACAAGAATGAAAACAGTGAAAGGGAATTTAGAGTCAGAGGCAGGGAAGTGGGTGAACAGGGGACGAGGAATAAGAAAGAGATGAAATGTATTATGACGTGTACCTATTTCCTAAGCCAGATGTAACTTCATATACAAAAAACATGAACTAAAACAAGGCCGAGCCAAAACTTTGGTAAAATCAGTGAAAACTGTAGGGCACTCAAACCACAAGATCGTGGAAGTGTCATAAATAGGGAGAAAAGCAGCTACCTGTCGTGTAATCTGTGTGTCCATTGTATCACTTTTTGTTGTTGTTGTTGTGTGTGTGTGTGTATGTTTTTTTTTTGTTGAGACAGGGTCTCGCTTTGTAGTTCAGGCCGGCTCTGAGCTCACTATGGAGCCCAGGCAAGCCTCGAACTCAGCCATCCTCCTGCCTCTGCCTCCCGAGTGCTGGGATGACAGGCGGGAGCCACCACGCCCGGCCATTGTATTACTTTTTAAAGGCACAATACAATCCCATAGATGAATAATATTTCAAATGCCTGATTTGTTACTATTATGTAGAGTGGGCAATTATCATTTGTGTTTATTATTACAAGCTTGGTATGATTAAGAATGCCAACAGAAAAGAAAGCAGGATTTTGAGTTGCTTCAGTAACTATATAATGTACAGCTGAAAGACAGCTAGCTCTATGGTAAGATGGATCGATAAACTCAAGCTCTACAGTGTAAGGGCTATTTGGGAGATAAAGATTTTTGAGAAAATTGTGCCCAGAGTTTGTGTAGGGTTGGGGTGAGCTGAAAGAACTTCATGCTTTTCCATTATTAAATGACTGTTCTTTGCGCAGTCTTGGACAATATACTTTATAACAGTTCATTGAATTTTCCCCAAACCCACTGAGGTAAAGGTTAGCATGTTCATTTTAAGCAAAGAGATTTTTTAGAAAACAAGCAACACAATTTCTAAGTAAGAGAGCCAGGATTTGAAATGAAATCTGTCAGACTCTGACACTCAGCCTTTGATCATGATGGTAGGAAGGGTTCTGTTTGGGAGAGGTGATATCAAAGACCAGGAATTTCTCTAATGCTGCAGAAGGAGCCTGGTGTTCAGATTTGCTATAATAAAGCACTTTATTCCTAGAAATTAGACTAGTTGACCTACTGACTTGGATTTCATGGAAAGTAAGGATGGCCCATCAAGTTTGCAATTAATGAATTAATATTTGAAGATGATTTTGAGTATTAAAATATTTTGTTAATATGTCTCTCGTAGTTTTTTAAAACCCTGAAACAGGAACACACATGTAAAAAAAAGATTTAGGATGTGAAAATCTGAAAGTAAGTTGTTAATTTTGCAACTCAAATACTGACATCCTTAATATGTCATATAAAGGTACTTATAAATTATTTTCTAAATACAAAGCATTACCAGATACTCAGGTTGAATAAGTTTCCTGCACACATAATAAGCAATGCTTTCTAGACAAAGTCTTTTTAATATTTAGGCCATTAACTTTTGATTGCCATTATATAAAATGGGCAAAATTACCCAAAACATGCATTAGCCTGTCATTTCTTTGTCCTCTCTGTATAAACTCATTAGTGTGCAAAGGTGCTAACTTTGTTATATGTGGACATTTAACTATTTGGCCTTTGTATAGAGTCATATGCTGACAAGCTAGTGAAATAATTTATTGCTTAAAATTGAACAATTTTATTTAATCACAATATTCATGGTATAACATATAATTAAATTATCTAATTATTGTTTTATATAATATTTTCAGTTTATTGCAGTGTAATTTTTAGTTTGGATTTTGATGTATCCTTCATTTAATTTACCACAAGCTATAAAGTTTTGTCCTAAGAAGTCACATGTGAATTGTAAAGAGTTGACTGGCAGAATATGATATTAATAGGCTATTGACTTGTCAGGCCTTAAAGAGCCAAAGGGAACATCCCTTGCAGCCACTGCAATGCAGTGGAGGTTTGTTTCATCGATCGGTCTGTTTAACCCATCATCTCCAGGCATTTAAACAATGATGTATGCTTGACAAACCTAATATTTCATCTTCTATCTAGGGACCACGGAGTAGAAATTAAAGAAAAGAAAGACAAATGGACAGATATACAAGCAGAAAATGATGATAAATGTGAGAGGGAAGGAAGAGACAAATACAACACAGATGAGCATTTGGATCACTAAGTTCCGCATTTGGTAAATGTACAACCCAACAGCCACTGAAGTTCCCTGGAGGTGAGCAGAAGAAAGGAGTTAACATTTTTATTCTGAGTAAAATTCAAATTTAGGCCCAGAGCAGCCAGAAAGGTGAGCAAGGTGTCAAATATGTGGGGTTATTGAGAGATGATTGGGTAGGCAAGCATGACTCTTGAAGGGGTCTTGTGTACTTCCGAAAATAGCAAGTGTACAGGCACTTCATTTTACTTAATCCTTTTCTTTCATTATTCAGTAAACTTTATTGGTACATTACATACGCAGCTCACAATCACACACAACATTGGGGAATTTGTACCAATATGTGACACGGGTCAATTCTCATTTTTACCCACATCCCTGCTCACCCACCCCCTCCCCACCCCCTACGTACATACTCTTTTATTTTTTTTCAAAATCATATTTATTCCTTCCCCTCATTATGTTCCCACACCAAATTCCTGTTGGATATTTCCCGTTCTACAAAAACTATCGTGCTATTTTACCTAACCTTTGCTTTTTAAAACTTGAAGAAGGTGTGTGATGACATGAGAAATTCTTCTTCCTTTTCTCCTCCTTGGAAATTCAAGCTTTTTTGTTACTAACCAGAAAATGGGATGGTAACTACCAGAAAAATGCATGTTTTACGTAAGGAGCACTTAAAAGTTAATAGTCTATAAATATCAATGTGTCCGAGTTTCCTTCCATCTTTTTCTGGTGTGATAGAGAACAGAACAAATAAAAATAAAAACATACACTCTTCAAGCCTGGCTATCTTGTGGGATTTCTTCTGGTTAGGATACTCTGTTCAAGGCACTGTGTCTCTGGAGACTGCTGGAGCACAGAGTGAGCAGGGCCTGACAGAGTGATTGACAGCACAGTCCAGTTACATCTGGAAAAGGCAGGCTGCCCAGAAAGAGAAAATTCAGTTGAGCCACATCTCCGTTCACACTGTTTGGTATCTAGAAGTTTCTAAGGTGAGTGGACTTTTAGCTTTTAAGGTGTGTGTCCTATAAAAATATCTAGATTTCATCTACTTTTGTTTGCAACACACCTACAAGGTAACTACTTAAATGCTGAAGTTATACTAGTTCTTTTTAAACTTTTAATGTCTCCAGGAAGTATAGACTTTCAGCCTGCATGAGACAAGAGGCAGGATAGATCAGAATCTTTTGGTAAAGAAACAACTCGATCAAAGTCATAAAAGTCATTGGGGAAGATTTTTAATAAGATGGGATCCCAGCTATTCTTTCTGGTAGTTCCTGTGCTACTGAGGTTTGGTTCATAAAGTATTTCCCTATGCCAGTGTCTCCAAAAGTTCTATTTCACCTATCTTCCAGCAGCTTTAGTGGTTCTGTTTTAATATTTAGATCTTTAATTCACTTTGATTTAATTTTAGTAGATGGTGAATGATATAGGTCTAGTTTTAACCTTTGGTAAGTTGAAACATAATATTTCTAGAACCATTTATTAAAGAGGCTATTTTAGGATTAGGAGTCCCATTTGATTCTGCCATTTCCCTGCTGGATATATTCACAAGAAAATTAAAAGCATCTACCACAGTGATATATGTACATCCATGCTTATAGCAGCACAATTTGTAATAGGTAAATCTTGGAAATAATCCAAATGCCCATCAACTGGAGACTGGATAAAATAGATATAGGGTTTTTTTGTTTGTATAAAATGGAGTATCACTTAGCCTAAAAAAGCTAAATCAGAGACATTTGTAGCTAGTTGGACACACCTTGAGTCCATACTCGTAACTGAAATAAGTAGGATACAAATGTGTAAATCCTGTGTCATTCCTCTAGTTTGAGAAATGGAAGGTGCAAATGAGGTCCAAAATATATGATAGGTGTTATGAAACAGGAAGAAAATGTTCAAAGGGAAAGGGCAACTGGCAAGGGAGGGGAAAGCAAAGAAGGGAAAGAAAAAAATGATGGTTAAAAAGGAGAAAAATGTAAACAAAGCCTATGTGGGATTGGGGGGGCTTGACGGGCGAGCAGAATCAAGATATGTCATGTACAGGTACAAATTCCCAGTGAGGAATGTGATCATAGTGTATTCCGTGTATTCCTCAAATGTACCAATAGACTCAATTTTTTTAAAACGTCATTGAAGAAAATAATGCCATCTTAGCTAGAAAGATGCACGAAGAAGCACAGAGTTTGGAAGTGGCACAGGCTCTGGCAGCACAATTTTCTAGCAGGCACTGAGGCTTGGCGGGTGTCTCCTGGGTGTGAGCTTCTAAACCCCAGCTAGCTAACTCTGGGAAAGGCATTTCAAATACGCCTCTTCTTTACATCGGTGGACGGTAGACGTAGACACCAAAGAGTATTCTCAGTACTATTGTTGTTTTAGAAACAAATTACTTTTAAGGTAGAGAAATAAAATGTGCCAAAGAGTGATAGTAACTGACTTCAGAATTGTTCATTTCTAAAGCATAGAGGAAGCACATAGAAAATACAAATTTCTGTGGCCATAAATTGCCAACCAGCAAACTAAAAACCTTTTTTGCCCTCTACCCTACTTCTTACTTCATCTTGTACTGTTAGTTTTTCTTGACTGCCCCCTGGTTTGTTTGAAGAGTAACAGATTAATAGGTTCAGCTTTACAGATGTAAGAGTAGAGGTCCCTATTAGGATCAATAAACTCTTAAAGTTTTAATATATGACACATCTAGTCTATGAGGAAAACACCAATATATTTTTTCATTCAGTGAAAACATAGACAATGATTTGAGTACATTTACTTGTAAGAAATAAATTAGGAATTATAAATAATTCAACTTATTCACTCGTTCATTTATTAATGAAAATTATTGATGGAGTCATTGCCTCCATGTAAAATATGATAAGATCACTTTTGGTCAGTCTCTCAAGTACTGAACAAATGAACATTCAAATAACACAGAAATTCAATTAAAAGATGTACCTTCTTGAGGCCAAAATAGTAACAACAAAAATCATGGCTAAAAATAAATGCTAAGGAAAGAGGTGAGATGATAAAGTTCTCTCCCAGTGATTTAACATGAAGAAATTAGTCACTTCTCTTTATTTGAAGTCTATCAGGTGAGAACTTTATATATTTTGCTTCAATTTCCAAATAAGATTTGTGCAGGCCTCAGTAGAACATCAGGTTGGTTCTCACTATGTGACAATAGTGGGGGATAATGATGATAATAATGAAATACAAGCTTTGACATCTGGAACTAAGTAGTAAAATCATTTGTACTGAAGACAGAAATAAGGAGGGTATTAAGCCATGAGCTTCACCTGGCATGTTTCATTAGAGTCTGAATAAAATTCTTCAGTGGAATTTGTAACACTACTTGTACTTCATCTTATTATTTTATGAGGGACAAACAGCCATGTAATTAGAGTGTATTTGAAGTATTACATGCTTATTTGTAGCCTGAAGATTAGATACCAATTGGATATTATCATTTAATGGCAAATATAATTACCAAGAAGCTTGTTCTTTTCATCTAAAGGTTTACATGTCTGGGCTCCTACAACTATATGATTATTTTTCAGTTAGCTTATATCTGTATCATTATCTAATGATTACATGCTTATAAGATATAATAAGATCATTATAAGTCACTTTCAAAATGAATGAGCTATCCATAAGAAAAACACAATAAATATTTTACATTATAGCATTTTCTCTTTTTATGCTGATGTTCAGTGCAGGTAATCACAACCACGTATTTGGTTTCTTAGAAACATACGAAGATACGTCTTCAAGAATTTGAAGCTTACCATAGTAATAGTAATCCACAGTTACTTTCACAGTGCCTACACAGGGCTACGC